>JXOV01012390.1:1840-26746 GCA_001014945.1 Clogmia albipunctata
AGTATTGGTTTTGTGTACAAATATAATTTTAATATTATTATTTCTTTACGTTGTCTTTCTACAGGGTTTAGCCTTATTATTATCCACAATGTATAATGAGCCCAATTTCCAATAGTCATCATTACTATTTTTGAATTCGAAAATTTTTTTATACTATATTCTCGATTTTTGAAATTAGAGTTTTTAGACTTTCAATGTTAGTTACAAATTTGCAATTCTGGATATATTTAGGATTGCCTAACTACCCCCATCAATCGATTGTTTGAATAATGCCAAATAACGGAGAAAAGGGGGATGCGGCTATAATACTGACCCATTCGGCATTTGCCGGTTTTCGTTTATTCGCAATTTCGCAAAATTGATTCAAATATTTGCAAATCTGCTTTGACCTAAAGTTGTAATCTGTAAAGAAATATACTGTGTGTAAATTTGGAGATCCAGCTTCTTTTGATTCCAGAGATATCAAGGCTAAACGAGTGCGGCAATTCAATTTGTAATGAAAATTAAAACAGTTACTAATCGAGGTCATGTAATTTAAAATTGGACCGAACAGCCCATGAATGAGTAATTGCCTTCGCTTATATACATAAACACGTATGAAAGATCATAGTTCTGATGCATCATTGTGTTTCCTTGGAAAGGTGGATGTCGTTTACTTTAATGCTGAAGTAGAAGGACAGGAAATATGTGCCATCGACACGCTATTCGGAACCGCTCACGAGGGCAGCATTTGTTTAATTTTCTTTAAATGGAATGAACTAATTGATATAACTTATTTTGGTGTTGATTATTACCTTGTTCGAAGTTTCACACGACATATAACAAGAGCAATTTTCATTATAATCACAACTGACAACATAAGACATACAATGATTTTCTTGTCGAAAAAAACAATGGTAAACTGCTACAATACTTTTATTTTAATTTTAATGATAAATCTAGGGTTTTATTTCAAAATACACTAATTATCGATGATTTTCGTAAAGTACGTTATGATGTATGATTACATGTAATGGTGTTTTAATATAAAATCAGCACAATTTAAATCAAGCTAAATATAATAAATTTATCTAGTTTTAATGAGAAAGAAAATATCTCGGGGACATTATTATAGCATGTTTTTGCTGTAGCAGTCATCATTAAAATGGTTTTAGTCCTTTTTTTAGAAGATATTTCAAGAATATTATCTTTATATAGCTCATCAATTTAAATATTTCTTGTGAAACTATAAAAAAAATACGAAAAACAGCTTATCGCATAATATTGATTTATAATGAATTTAATCGCCCTCGACGACATCAAGGACGACGCCAAGTTATAATCCTCTTCCGTCAAAGGGCGATGTATGAATTGTGGTGCTCGAGTGGCGGACCACAACATCGTCATCGAGCAGCAGCACAGTCCTATATCGGGCGACAACGAGGACGACGACGACAGTTATTGGGCGAAAGAAATTTGTAAAGTGAAAAGTTTTAATAGAATTTATAAGCTTTTGACCCTCATCAATCTCAATTATGAGGTATTGTCGCTTAATCCAACTCTGCGAACCGGAAATTAGATGAATTTCCTTCGCAATAACCCAATAATGGTTCTTTAATAAGAGGCGCCGCCGTCGACCGAAATTGAAAATTGGATTTGAAAGCAATGGGGACGTAAGTTTAGTTTAAAACTCATTAGTAGAAATTAATTCATAATTGGAAAATTAATCGTAATATAATTATCTATTTAATTATTCTTTGTGATTAAATACCATTGTTTTAGCATATTTTAAAAACTAATATTTTTAATATTTAGAAATTAATGCTAATATTTACAAATATTATAAGGTTTCATTTCCAGTTCAATTGATTTTCCCCTTATTGTCACACAAAATTTATCCATTCTAACATTTCACCCCTCGAAACGGGGAATTCATGAGGGTTGTTTATCGAAACTAAAGAATTGCGCATGGAGAATTGTGGTGATTTTCAAACAGTTCATGTTCATAACATTTTTTTCAATTATTTGGTATTATGCTTAATATTTTATTAAATATAATAATCATTAAACGAGTAGAACCTTACATTCATAAATTATGAGTATGTGTATAAATTGTAAAATATATTAGTTTCACTTTTTATATTTCCAGTTTATTTATATGAGATAAATATTTCGTATTTAAAAATAAAAAAAAAATATGTATGTATAAAACTCCATATAAGAAATTGTATTGTATTGTATTGTAAAATTGGACCAAACAACCCATGATAGAGTTATAGCCCTCACTCATATTCCTATCATTATTACTGCCCTATTGCTAAATATATAGTAATAGTTAAAATATATAATGGTACCTTATGATGGGATAGGATAAAAGTGATTATTAGGCCCACCATTCGGCACCGCACACTAGGGCAGTATAAGCCCATCAACTTTTCAGGAGAGGTTCAATGTTAGTAATTTGGACAGTTAGTATGAATTAAATCGGTGTATGATGGTATATGGATAAAGTTAGTAGGGAATACACAGTAAAAAGGTAAATTTCCGATTTATAATCTATGTATCTATTTTTTAGCCCTTATTAAGGGCAAGAATTACACACTTATATGGCATTATTGGATAAAATATAGACTAATAAATCTAAGAAAATTATTAAAATAAATAATAAATAAGTTGTTTAAAACAGTTAAAAATAATTCTTCCAATTTAAAAATGACTTTTATTCTTCTTTTTTTTTATAAATAAGAAATAATGCTTCGGATTCTATATTTTTAATTATTGATTGTCCCACATGAAACTTTACACTTTGAAAGGGTTAAATTTAATCGTTCACCAAAACAATATCTTTCATTGTAATGTACCTTTCACTTATTATTTTAATAGTGTAGGTGTGAAACAAAGATTTCTTGGATTTACTGATATTTATCTATAAAATATTAATACGAAATTGTATGAAAAATTGCGATTTTTAGTTATTTATACAACAACAAGGTCGATAAGATAAGTCATTATTAAACACAAAGGCTGTTTTAAGCCACAACAAAACACAGTTAAACCACGCCTAACGAAAGAGGCGTACATATAAAATTGATGGGTTTCTTTAACTGAGGTCACACTTTAATAATAAATAAAAGGCACTTGTGCTAAAATAACGACTTTGGCAGAGCAAATTTGAATGTTATAATATCAAATTTAAGCAACAAAAATGCATAAAAAATTTTATTCAAATATATGACCTTCAAAACTGAACCAGGAGAAAATTCGTCTCCTCTATTTTTAATTACGATTTTAAAAAAACTGTTCTTATAAATCTTTATAAATTCATTTACCTTATCTGTGTATAAGGAAAGTAAATTAATCAAAAAAAAATTTTTTTAAACATAATTATTTGTATGAAAAGATCGTAAATTTTCTTTCCCGCAAATGTCATATAGTTGGTCGTCCAAATATTTCAAAAATACTATGTAATTGTCTGTTCAGACAATATTGTATGAATATTGGATAATTTACTGATAAGATATGGTAAATGGTTAGCCGAACCACCGATTGGCGTTTATTTGAAGAAAATCTGCCTACCCTCTATTAAGGACTAAATGTTTGAATTTGAGTAAGCGTAGCGTCCAGTTTAGAATGCGAGTTCACAATAGTTTAAATGTCGTTTATAGGAATTAAAAATATAGGACAATAAAAAGTTACAGTGTAATTTAAGAAAATAACAAATGAAAATCTCATCTGGTGATAATGTACTAAGTGTAAGAAAAATAGTAGTTTACAAAAGTATAGACATATTATAATTTTAATTTATTAAAAATAAAATATAAAAAAATTCTTTATACAAATATACAAATATATACTTTATATAAATTCCAATCAATTAAAAATTTTAGGTTTTTTATTAGTAGATCAATGTCTGTGTAGTACTTTTTTTTATTGTAAATGAATATTTAAGTTAATTATTTATGCTTCGATAAAATAATATCATAAGATATCGTACTTGTAAACTACTTCTTTATAAATGATACCCATGGCAAATGTGCACTAAGTAATTGAAAAACAATTATAAAACGTTTTAAAGGGAGTAAATTATCAAGTTCCAACAGAAAATGGAAATTGAGAAAGTCGACATAAACATACTTCCATTGGAAGGGAAAGCATGAGGGGAAAATGGATTTCCCTTTGGAAAATGTTCTTCGTTAAGTTTTCCAAGCGCGTTTTTCTTTTTCCCTTTGCACTTTCCCATGTTGTATTCCCACTTCAGAAGTGAAGGTTCAATCAGCAGTAAAGTTTCGTTTGTTGAATCCGTCGGATGCGTGGCTTAGATCAGAGCCGCCGAGTGTAAGAGCCGGGAGTGAGTGGACCAGAGCAGAGCACCTGAGAGTGTATAGTGTTGCTGTTTGTTCGGTGCCAGGAATTAATTCGGATTACGAATTTCCATGTGGTTGGGATTAATTAGTCGTCGCGTTGACAGTTTTGGCCGGGCTGTTTTTCGGGTTTCGACTCCAGCCTCCTCTAACCGCTAATGAATTCAGGTGTTTTGCATGTTGTCGAAGGTGTTTTGTGGATTTCGGTTTTAGGGGGGGATTTCCGAGGGATATTTATTCAATGACAGGCCATAAATTCGATGAAAGGAATCCATCAACATTATCGTTTCAGTTCCTTTTTTCCATTTTCCGCTCCGAAAATATCAGTTTTTGAGGACGGAATTCCATCACTGAAGACATTATCTTTTGAAGAAAGAGATGACACGGCCAATTGAGCCCATTCCACGACCCTCAAATAAATAAATAAAAACCCTCGAGATTTGTAAGAAAATCAAAAGAACAATGCCAAAAAAATATCTTTATTTTCCTTTTGATGCAACATTTATTCACTTTACAGTTTCAATTTTATGATCCGAATCGATAAGGTGTGCTTTGCATAATCTAATGGCCAGTTTAGGGACACGTTCATTGAGAGGGGGAAGAAGAGGGCAAGAATGACGGTATCATTTGAATATTAAATACATTGTTGTGACGATTTTTGGATTAGTCTTTAAGAAATTTGAAACAATATAAATATTCATTACTTTTGCGTTAAATTTCTTCCTTTTCTGATTTCCTTCCATCCATCCAACCATTCAACAAAGGAACAGAAATGTGTTTTAATTAAATATACCGAAAAATACCTTTTGAATTTCGGGAGGTAATAAGGGATATAAATGATTTAATTTCGCATTTATTTCACCGGAATAATGTTTCTTTCCGTTGGAGTCGACGAAAAAATCAGAAGAATAGCAAAAAGTTTTTAATTTAAATAATATTCCTTGTTTCGTCCGTCATTCCTTACATTTTTATGCTTTACTTCTCTCCCCGGAAATTACAATCGAAGTAACGCATTCAAATGGTTGGTTCTAGCAAGCAACAACAACGCCAACTGTGATGGATATTCGTTCAAGTGACTGACAATTTCTTTTTTTCACCGGTACTGAAAATTGCCAATATTAAATTGTATTTATAACTCTCAGTGGACAAGGACTTTCTTTCATTTTCCTGTTGTTCTGTTGTGTTTGTGTTGGTTAAAAGCCAGTGTGAAAGCAGTGGACTAGCAAGAGAGAGACGTGGAATGTAACAAATTTAATTCAGTGTTTCAGTTTTATTGTGCCATTTAGAGTAACGTACGTCACGAGACGCGCGATGGTGACAAACAAAAGCAATCAACTCAGTAGGCGGCCAAGTGTTTTAAATAATATGGTAGTGAACAAAATGCCGCACTTGGGAATCGTGCTCCTGGCCTCGGTGTACTTTGCCAGCCCGTTTGTGGCGGCCAGATCGTGCCGCGAGGCCTCCCTCTGCTGCAACGGACGCGATTCGTCCTGCGTTGTCCAGAAGGCGCCCCTCAACTCCATCATCGAAGATCCAAACGACAAACCGTGCTACTGCGATCACGCGTGCTTAAAGCTCGGCGATTGCTGTGATGACTTTAAACATTTTTGTGGAGGTAAGGATGTGTATTTACTTATTTCATTCGGTTCTAAGGAAATCAATACATATTTATTTGGGGTACAACTAAAAGGAAACGGTTTATTGATTAATATTCTTTAATATCCAATTTATTTTTGGCCTTGATATTCTTAAAGTCTCAAAAATATGTATATGAAAATGTTAGACAAAAATTTATGAATTATGCTTAAATGCTAATTTATTATAGACAAGTTCTTTTTTTAATTTTAATTGGCGTGTTGTTTTAAAATTTAAAGCCAATCTACGTATTTAAATGGATCTTTAAAGAACGTGTGGGAAAAATAAATCGTAATTAAACTCGAGTAGAGTTCTGAAAACTCATTTCATTCATTTTCTAAAACAAATGAGTTTTTAATTATGTGTTTTTCTAAGCAGTTTCTTACAAAATTTTATACAATTCGCATATTTATGAGCTCGTCTAGACTGTTTAGCACAATTAATTTACAACATTTTAATTAAAATCATCAACAACAATAAATTATGAAAGTGTTAATTCATGGTTTGAATTTGTATTCAAAATAATAATTAACGGGGAGAATAGCTTAATTAAGTTGGTTTTTAATTTGTCGATAATTCGCTAATTTATCAAAATAGAAATAAAACTTTGATAATTATCACCAAATAAGTTTTGATGGTCTAATATAAAATACTGAAGAAGAGCGATAATCGTAAATTGGCTGTCTAGGCCTAATCCACTTCAGAGTTCCATTGTATTTGACTTTTGATAATAATTTACCAAATCTGAGATTATATAGGACATTTGAACATAGATCATTTGGAAGGCTTTTTTCAAATAATACATGAGCAATATAACTTAATAATCCTCAAGTAATTGATTCTTTTATGATGTTGCAATGGAGTTGTTGTTGTTCTTTCAATAAGTAAGTAAGTAGCTTTCATTTCTTATTTCCCATCTCTCCATTTGCTCTTCTGATAAGCGTCGACACGCCTTATAAATGTGCTTGAAGACTGCCGCTTTCATTGCGGCCATAAAACAAATCTAGGGCCATAAATAATTGATTTCACTGCTGTATGTCAATATCCTGATTTTTTTCGCAAGCTCTGATACTTTTTATATTGATTGGTGGAAATAAACAGACTTTGTTATAGTAATAATAAAAAAATAAAAATAAAAACAAGAGAGAGAGAGGCAGGCAATGTGGATGCCAGGAGCTTAGTTTTTGCGACTGATTTATTACATGGCTTGGCTCTTCCGCCAATCAATCCCAGCACTAATTTTAGATATTGATATTTACAAAGTTCACTAAGCACACCTCATCAATATTGACTTCGCCAGCAAATCAAACAGATTTCCTCAAACGAAATGGATAGATCGATCGATTCGAAACAAAATACAATTTTATGTATTTGTTATGACAGCCAGCTGATCCCTATCAGGAATAATATATGGCAGTATTTACGTTTAATTTTTATATAAAGTACAAAGAACCAATATAAAAGAATAAAATAAAATATTGACAATTGATGAACACGCGAATCGAAGAGGGTTGTTTTTTTTATTACAAAATGTTTAATTTGGCTTATACTCGTATAATAAAAGAAGTCATTTTATTTAAAACACTTAAATTACTTAAATTAAATTTATTAATTCAATATTGCACAGTTAAAATTAAATAATTGATATTTCATAATTCATAAAAAGCAGGTTGAAGAAATCAAAATGCATAATTGGGACATTCCCATCAGTCTAAAATAAGTCACAATTGATCAAGAAACACAATTTTATTCATAATTTTCTTGTAAAAGCCGCCCTAACTATTGGCTGAAATATCTCCGCTTTTATAATCATTCGATAACAAACTGACTTAAAATGAGGACAAATACACATGTATAATGTAATTTTAAATCTGTATTATAGTGACCATTTATATAAAATTTTTTTGGGCAAATTTGGTACAGGGAAATATTGTGATTATTTTAACACACAAAAATATTGTCTAAGCTACTTTTTAGACGTACTTATTCACTTTAAAAGTCTTTTGTGGCGAAATTATCATTTTTTTTAAAGAATCGGTTCATACGAAATCGAAACAATTAATGACAGCGTAACCAATGACGTCACAAAATGAACTGTCAAATATCTGGGTAACTTTATATAGAGTTGAACGGCGTTGCACTCAATATCAAAATTTATGATTCATTTCTTAGTCCTGTGAAAACTCAATGCGACATACGACAGGAAACTTTAAAATGAAATTTTAATATTTTATATTTTAAAAAAGATTACATACATATATACATCCACCTGAGATATGGTCTGCTTCTTCTCCTCATCCCTAAAATCGAACCAATGCATAACTTATCAGTCCACCGCAGTCTATTAAGGCGTATGAGTTTGACGAAATCTACACTGTTATAGCGCTCATATACGTCATAGTTGTATATTCTCCGGAATCGTCCTTCCTCACGCACTGGGCAGAAGATCCTTCGCAGTATCTTTCACTCTAAGGCGGCAATCGACTCACCTTGCTTTAGGTTAAGGGTTTTTGACGAGTACAGAAGGATTGTTGGATCATTGTCCTGTTCAGCAGTACTTTAGTGAATATTTTTAAGGTTTTGGATGGGAAAAGCCTGATTAGACTAAAGTAGGCTTTGTTAGCTGTTTGAAAACGATTAAAAACTTACTTTCGGCTTGACATTCCTTTATTATTTTCATTACATTTAAGATAATCAGGGTGTATTTTATTAAACTATAATATAAATCCGTACTCCGATTTCTGAATTCAAAATCAAAATAGAAAATTCAATTTTGCACTGACGGTGTTACCTTATTCAATTTATTCACATAAAAATATACTGCAGTTACAATCATCATAATCGAAACGGATAACATGATTGATACAACGATAGCTCCTTCGTGATGTGTTATTTTGTCATTGTAATTTTTGAACTTGTCGAAAATGATACAAAGGTATACTCCACAATAGTTTCTGGCAATTAGTGATTCATTAAAGGTCAACTTCTTCATCTTATGGTATTTCTCATATCGTGTTTTATTAATGGGTACTATATTATCTATATACGACAAATACGTTTTTATATGCCTTGCATATTGGTCCCTGTTATGCTTATTTATTTCTATTAAAAACGCAACTTGATGCTGGAATTTGCCATAATCCATGCATCGAGTAAAGTATATTGCATCCCCAGCAAAAATTGAGACAGACTGCGAACTGCAATTTTTCTTTGATGATTCAGATTCCAATACTTCGATACTGGTCACATTGGTTTTCTGATCCACATTCAATTTCAGATCATAATTACACTTTGAATCGAAAATTAATGATGAAATTTCACGAGGAATTCCCATAATTTCACTTTTATTATGATACTCGGGATACATTGGGGGATTCCCGAAAACATAAATATACCTTCCGAAGCCATACGCACTTGTATTGTCAGTAATTGGTGGAATTTCTAGGTCTGTATAAGGACAATTGGGTATTTTATCCGAGAAAGTTGTATTTAACTTGATTATGAAAATTATAAAAGAAATTATTTTAACGAAAATCATGTTGAAAGGAAATATTGTAATAGCCTTAATGACTTACGTTTAAGAACTGACTTCAGTACATAAAGATATTTCTATTAAATAGCAAGTATGAAGACACTTTTTTATATTTATTTTAAGCTTAAGTAAAAAGTTGGAATTGAATCTAGATCGCAGTAAAGGTTTTTATCGCAATTGATGTATAATAATAATTAACTGATGCCCACGATAATGTACTCGAACCATTTAGAAAATCGTTGATCCTCTGCTTGCATTCTTACCCAATTCAATTTACAATTTGGAATGAAACAGTTGAGAAAGTTACTAATCAAGACCGATTTTCAATTGGAACTCTTCATGAACATCTATTTTGATCGCTAATGAGTTTCATTATTTTTAAGCAATTTTTACAATTCTATTGTAAAATGCTCATGAGGAGGAGTGTATAGGCGTCAACCTTGCACTCTAAGGATTTCCGACACCCCATGAGCCTAGAATCCTAAACCTATCTTCAAACTCACTCACTGAAACCAGTACTAACAGAGAGACTCTTATAACACCCTACCAAACCTCGATCCGGAAAGTTTCCACCAGTGGACAAATGAAGGAGACAGACCAGGAAGGGAGGTTGGTAATCGACGTCGTAAGACCAATAATCGATTATAGAGGAACTCCTTGAATGTTTGTGAGCTATAGCCCCCGAGTGTGGCTCAATGCTCAACCTAACATAACATATTGTAAAATGCTTCCTTAAGAAAATGCATCCATAATTGAATATCGTTAAGGTTTCCATTATTCAATACCCGCAAATAATCACAAATCGTGTAAATACACAAAAAACAATTTGTATACTGTTGCTAAATTATTATCTGCCGGTTAGTACCCTTGACTGCCTCCTCGAGGTCGTGAGATCCAATCCTGGGCGGATATTTTTCTAGTGCGAAAATGTTTCCATTTGTGTATATCAATAGCATTGCAAAAATAATATTTATAACGAATTATAAGTAATGACGCAAAAATATAAATAAAACGACAATTTTGCTCCATTTATCCTTATACGAGTACTTGTTTCATATGATAATTTTGCTGAAATTTTGGATTAGATTCACAGTGCTTCGGATCATTTCCTTTAGTGTGCTTAGGTATCTGAAACAACCGTTCAATGTCAAAACGATGTATGGACGTTGTTTAGGGAATTTATTTATCGCCAAAATAGTATCCTTCGGGTTAAGTACGTCGAGCGGTTTGTTAGTTACGGCGCATAATAGCCTAAACATCCGCTTTGATGAAAATATTATCCTAAATTGTGACTTTATTAGCTGTTATATTATGTCAAAATTTGTATCCAGAGATGCACAAAAAGGAAAGCTTTCGATAGTCGTCGTCACTTTATCTGAATTCTAAAAATTTTTATACTATTTTCCTATTATTATAAAGATGTTTAGTCAAAAGATTGGCGACCCATTTTTTCGGAATTCTTGAAATAATTTTGAATGTCTAACTATTCCCTTCATTTGATTATTTAAAAATACCCCGAAGTGGATATAAGGATGTGCGTTTATAGCGCTAACCAAGGAAACAAGTGCGTTTTTCCGTTATTTCCGCAATTTTGCGAAACATATCAAAGTATGTATTTGCAATTATTTTTGACATACATAATTGTTAAGAGTAATATTGTGTGTCTTCTTAAGCTTCTATGACATCCGGTTAGAGATATTAGGGAAAATTGTTTATAGATCTAACTCGCGCTGTATAAGTAATTGAAATAGTTATTAATCATAGTTTCTACTTTATTATTGTTGTCTTAAATTAATTTTAAGCCCCATAGACGACGTGGTAACGCTCTCGTCTGCCTCCTCGGACGCCGTGGGTTCGATCTCTGGGCGGGTAGGATTGACTGGATCCTTTTTCAACTGGGCTAGGAGCTATTAATTGACTACTACTACACTGAAAATAAATAGTCTTGGAAAGTCTAACACCTGTTGGTTGAGGTTGAGACTACTCCTAGTTCCATACCGGAATGTTGTGGGAAATATTTATTTTAAATTAACTTTAAGAGAATGAATTTATTTCTAGCTTAAATTTTAAAATAAATAGTAAATCTTAAAATGGGTATAATTTATGTATGACATTTATGAAGCAATTTTAATAGACAAATTAGTAAGAGAAATTTGGGTTGTTATTAATGATGAATAATAAAATTAATTGTCTTATTTTATTTCGAAATCTATGGGTAAATTGAAATGAATTATGTTCCATTCCAATTAATTTCCTCATAAAATCCAATATTTTATTATGGGTAATTAATTAACGCAATAAAATGTGCCATTTCATTAAAAAGTCATTATTCATTTTTCTGTATTTCGATATGGCTTATTAAAATTTTTTAAAAAGGTTTTTGGCGTTATTAAATAACAGTGGTGGAGAATTTGAAAACGAATTTTATAAACGGTATTGATTAAAAAAAGTTAAATACTTTAATAATAAGTCATCGCCCGGAAGAAGAAAACAAGGGAATTATGTTTGTATTTTTACACGCCATTATTACTATAACACAAATCATTAGTTTTAAATTACAATTTTGTTTAAACTCAAATTTAAAGAAGCTTTACTAGAAAATCTTATAACTGCCATTTTTTTTTATTGATGATACATCTACAGCATCTTGTTTCAATTGTATTTTAAGGACACAATTTCAATTTTAAAATCAAATGACCTTTTAAAACGACATTTTCTTGAAAAAAATAAGTACAAATTGTCAATTCAGTGAATGAAAAACATTGGTTATTTTGATTGATTCTGAATTGGACTATGAAATTTGTATGAAATTTCCAGTCATAAACACACTTAAGCAGAATGGATGAAAAGTAGGAAAGATGAAATGGGGTTTTGACTTTTTTATATGGGTCCCTACTAATTTGCATGAAATTTCATAGCGAGTCATTATTATCGAAAAATTTGTTGTTATTATTTTATGAAAACTGAAATTGCTTTTATTAAATTGACTAATATTTAGTCAACGTGACTGACAAATGTAAAATAAGAAAAAGTTATTAAATAGCTTATTGAATCCTTTTAGAACGACCTTAATTAAAATAGTAATAAATGTTAGTATTGTCCTTAGAATAAATCCTAGTAATTTAAATGATTTATTCTGTAACTCTGCAATTCCCATCCTTAATGGAGATGTCCTTCTCAACTCTACAAATTTGTAGCAACAAATTGCGGAAAATAAATTGCAAACAACTTTGTTTAATAATCAAATTACCATGTTTTGTAACAATAAAGTTGGTGTCTGCATTGCCCTTAATGAACTGTATAGTTTTCTGGTTTCGTAATTTCAAACCCCTAATTTTAGAATTAAAACTTTTGGATATGGTTTATTTATATACGAATGGGGTTGAGAGGCGACTTAATAATAAAGTTTAAATTACGGGGCCAGAGAACTGATGAAATCTAATCCGAAAATGGCCAAATGAAAAAGTAATAAACGGAAATGGCCAAAAAGTGGCGTGTATAAAAAATGAGAAAGCCGCAAAAACAGCAACAATAAAAACAACAGCAAATCACACCACTAAATTAAATTAAATGTTTGGATCATGGCCAAGCGACATGCCACCTAAAAACAGTAAAATAATTGCTCCCAGAATGTGCGAAAGTGGCCCGAATTAAGGACATTTGTCTCAAAAATGGGTCACTTGATCTACCGCCTCTGTTCCGCTGAGCCGAGAAAAACTCTACTGGCCAACCCTTGACCTCGACATACGACGAGATATGACATCGTAGGATTGCCAAGTTTGGTATAAATAAATCATTTATTTAAATTATAAAATTTCATTAAACCAAATTTATGGTATTTTTAATTTATCCGTTTTTATTGATTGGATATTTTACTTTTTAACATCGACAAAATTTTTTAATGAAAATCTATTATTTCATGATAGATTTTGAAATAGTATATTTCGATACAAGTGCAGTAATAACCGATTTCACATGTGTATCGAAAGATATTTTGTGTAATTCTGAAAAATATCAGTTATTCGATAATAAATAATAAAACCGTTCACAACGGTTTCTTCAAATTGTGCAACCACAACTCACAACGATATTTTCATATTTAAATAATAAACTTGTTATGACTATAATACATAATTTCATTAAATTGGTGACAAGTACGACACAGTGTTTTTTTTTTCAAATTGTGCAGCAACCATTCACAACGAAATTCTCAACGGAAAATATTTCAATAATAATGTGTAGAAATATGGTTATGACAACAATTTGTACTTTCATTAAATTGGTGACAATTTGCGTGCACTTCGATTTATTTCAGCACTCCGTGCAGAAAACTAAACCGTTGAAAAACCAATTTGCGTGAAGAAAAGTCTACTAAGCTAAATAATTTTTTGTATAGTTTATGCATTTGTTTTGCTTAAAATCGATATTATGACAATAAAATTTGTTCTTTCAAAGACGTTTTATAGCACAAGTGCTTTAGAGAATCACTTAAAAAACTTTTTTTTTTATTATCGCAGTGTGGCCTTCGTGAAAGAAATCCAACAAATTTATATGGATGTCAGTTGTGTTGTACATGGTTTAACTGTATTTGTGGTTGATTTCAAAACTTAACGGGCTATTTTAATTTAAATATAACGTTTTTATTTGAAATTCACATATTTCTCTTTCAAACAATGTGCAATAACACTTCGAATTTTTCAAACCTAAAAAGAGAAAATTCTGCAATCCGAGTTGAAAATTTTGGTTAGGCAATTAAAGGATTTTAATTAATTTTAAATAAATTACTAAATGTCTTTATTTAATTTTAAAATTAAAATCTAATTAGAATTTCATATTTGAATAAATAGATTTTAATACCGAAATCTGGTATTAATCTCCTTTAAAGCTCTCTTTTGAACTTTGTGTTGAATTGAAAGTTTAAAATAATTTGCTAAAACTCAAGATCGTTGTCAATCCTACCCCGAGGCGACTTTTCAATGACCAAAGGAACCCTTCCTTGCCTGACCTGACTGCGTCCTTATAAAGAGTGACCGGAGGAATACGTACAACAGCAACAACACAAATTTGAACTTCCTGCAAAGTGTTAATGGCTTTGTTCTGTTTACAATACGGAAAACACGTTTTTGTTTTATGGCAATATTTTCGCTACATGCGCAATTTCCACCCTGACCCCGGCATTCGGGTGGGTTTTTCTACTGCCCGCTCGGATTTGATTTAATTGATATGTTTATTTTTCTGGTTCTGGGAAGGAGTGGACAGCGGTAATTGCTTTTTGACGGTCATAATCAGGTGTGTGCTGTGTAATCAATTAGCAAGACAAATGTTTGGGTTCCATTTAAGTATCGCAGATTAATCACAGTAACATGAGTCGGCTCATTGTTAGAAAAATAAAAACATTTACGAGCACCGCAAGTGATTATGTGGCAATAAATGTGTTATAAATAGGCGTTCTGCAGAATTTTATGAATATAGTCTTTTGTTTCCTTTTTGCGAATTACTTTTCTGGCTGATTTGTTATAAAATATTTTGGAGCTCTTAAAATAATTTCATTATAAATGTTTATATTTTGATTATAACCAAAATATTGAATTGTCCTTGCAATACATTTTTTGAAATATTAAAGAGTTTTGATGACAAATTCATTTAACAATTATTATATACACATTTGCCATTATCAACTAATAATAACAATTTGGGGTTATTTGTTTAAATACATTTACAAAAATAATATCTCCGGCCTCAACAGTCGAGCAACTAATGTCGTCAGTCAGTAAACATTATTTGTTCGAATTTAGACAGGTTTTCAAAACACAGAATCGGAGATATAAAAACCGGATCTTTTTAATACTAGTAATTTGCCGCCATTTAATAAATGTATACAGATGAAAGTTGTGAAAGGGACGGCCCGATTCGTAGTTCTGTTTCGGTGGCAAAAACCTGTAAATAAATATGCTTTATATATATCAGTACATGGTACTAATCGCATCGTAGGAGATATTGATTTATAAACCTGATATTCAATTGTCAGTTTTGATATATTGGCATTTAACATTTGAAAATATCTAATTGGTTAAGGTTAGACTTCCACAGATGTGGAAATATCTTAAGGAAAATACAGAGTGAAGAATAAGCGCGATTTTGCTCCCACCTCTTTGAAATTCTCCTCCGAAAGCGCCTCTCTTAAAGAGGAATTCAAAGCGCAGCTCAGATGAGTGGAAGAATTAAGAGTACATTAAAAAATCCTCTTCTCTCAGCGCAGATCAAATCGAATTCAGCATCTCTCCTCCGAGTTTAGCAAAAGAATTATTAAGTTAAAATATTAAGTTTCTTGACAGTTTTATTTTAAAATTTAATTTCATGGAGTTGTTGATATTTAAACATTAATGATTTATTTTATAAAATGTAAACAAAATAGGGTTTATTAATATTATCACACGCATTCGAGTTTCGGCGGGATTCACACCTCTTTGTGATCATCTGCTCTCGGCGCAGAGCATCTAAATTTTTGCTCTTCTCCTCCGGCGTAAGAGGGAGAGCAAAAAGAAACGAATAATTTGCGCTTCGGAGAGCGGGAGAAGTTTGCTCCGAAAACTTACTCTGGGAAAATACGCCCAACTGCAGAGGGAAGAGATATGATGAAGCATAATAGATCTTCAGGTAAAAGTGTGAGATCACCTCATTAAGTGAATCAATTTTAAAGACAATATTTATATTTGAAAATCAAATTAACATTTTTGAAAATAAATGTTGTCAAATAGTCCATTGCATGAATGAAACAAGTGATTAATTTGCTGACTTTAAAAATATAGAAACACTTACTTGTATTAAATTCTATCGGGCTTTTATTTTTGATTTTCCTCAAATGCCCGATATCATCATATTTATATGGGTTTTGTCCCTGAAGCAAGACATTCGTAGGAATTTGTCCTGTCTAGATCGGGATTGGTGAATTAATTTATCCCTTATTTTAGATTTGGCTTTTATTAGATAGAATTTATCAAATGCAATATGGCAGAGAATACTTGAGTAAATAAACAAAGTTAAATATAAAATTATTTTTAATTATAGTCTATACTTATTGACTACATAATTAGCAATTTAAATCCCTTATCTTCAATTGACATCATCATATGATTGTCGATTATTAATAGCTTTTGTATCATGTTGTAATCAAATTTTATTCCTGCCTGAGGGTAAATGTTCTGGTTCTGATTTATCACGACAATTAATCAAATATATCGAATTAATCCATATTGGCATATTGGTTACATAAACCCGGTCGGGACATTTTATTTAATCTATATTAAACATAAGATTAAAATTTGAAACGGAAATGAAAAAATTAACGACATTATATAATTAATAACTAAAGTTATTATTTAATTGGTTATAAATATTAGTTTTCTTCTTAATGAAAATGAAAGGAAAATAATCAAATTTGTTTCAAAATTTTTATATTAATTTAAAAAAACTTTTAACTCTAAATTCGAGCAATAAGTTTTTATTTTTGGTTTTATGTTTTCTTTCCAAAACTGAATAAACAAGGATTTTGCACAATCAAAACATACAAAGAAATGCTTTTAAAAAGAAAAAGAATTCATCGCCCTTGATTTACATATTATTTATTGATATTCATTTATTTTTTTATGCAAAAACATCCCTGTTTATGTAAAATTTGAAGAGAATATCATCAATTGGAAATATTGATCTGAACACAAACTATATATTGTGTAACATAAATAGAGGAATATCCACGGAATGTGCGCTGCTTTCAGCAATTTGAAACACTTTCCTTTATTGAAAGGAGAAATTCAAATTTACGATAGTGATGTAATCAGAGAATCTTGAAAAGTTTGTTGTCAACAGATTTGCCAATTTCCAACGACCGAATTTATTCATCCAGAAAGTTTGAAATAATAACGAGGAATATGTCGCAAATATTCGTATTTACTTTGCCGTAAAACTATCAAGTTACCCCCTCGTTATTGCTAGAAATTTGATTTCCTTCCTCCGAATAATCAAATTAAATTTTCAACAGTTGCGAATTTCAATAATTCTTGGGGTTGTTTAGTTTTGATCTTGTTATTAATTAGTGCTGACTTTAAAAGACAAATATTGAGTTAGTGATTTAGTTCGGTGGGGTTTTCAGTAACTAATTTAATATTTTAGTATATTGAATTTATTAATGCCATTCGGCACCGCTCACGAGGGTAGTATAATTGATCTAATATTAGTCTTCTTCTACGACTCAACAACCGTTACCGGTCTAAGTCTAACTATTTGATTTTACGTAATCATAGTGTTTCAAATGCTCTAGTTATTCATTCGCCAATCTTTTACAATTAAATAAAATATCCATGAATTATTATTAATCATTTGTTTATGGTGCTGTGAATAAATAGAGCCTATTTATTGACCGATTTTTATCACCGTAATAGAACACACATACTATGAAGAAGACCACTCCTATCACACTTTCATCTGTATCCGGTTAATGAACAGCAGCAAATTACTAGTATTAAAAAGATCCGGATTATCTCTTTGATTCTATGCATTCCATCCAAGCTTTGAAAACCTGTCTGGTCGACCGAAACACATTGACAATGCTGGTTGTTCGAAAGTTTGAAAAAATGTTTTAAAATACTAGAGTAATAAGATATTAAAAACATGTTTAATTAATTTACAAAATTTGGTAAATATGATATAAATAGATAAGTTAATCACTAAGTCTTCCAACCATTTTTTTTTATTTCTTTCCGGAGAAGCTATAAACCATTCGTTTAACGATTTTATTGGTTTTTTATGGATGATAAAGATTTTATGATATTCTGTAAATTTGACTATATGTGTTTTATCTTGGGTAAACCATAAATTCATTTAATCTGATTGGATTCCAATTTCTTTTTATATTTTTAATCTTATCCTAATGGTTATTACTTAATTTCAAAGAAGAATTAAAAAAACTGAATCTTAAAGGACCAGAGCTCAGAGTTTATGTTGAAAATGAAATTAAGAAAATCATATTTTATTATTTAATAAATTATAAATCTTAAATTTACTAATCATTTAATTATTTTGAAATAATCTTAAATTTTTATCTATATAATTTATACAGCACATAATTTTTAAATAAATAAATATTGAACACTTTTTGATGTCAAAAATCAAGCATAATAGTCATAAACAAGGGCGATAAGAGAAGGCATTATTAAACACTACAGTTTTTTAAATTTACGACTGTATCGACTATTTTAAAAAATCTCCTTGTGTTTAATAATGCTTATCGATCGTGTAACGAACTTAAATATTTCGATAATAGTATTGAATGATGTTTAGTTTTTTTATTTTATAACAAAATACAGAATCGCAACAGAATTTTCAAATTGAAAAATCTACTACCATAATCTGAGAGAGACGAATGTATAAAAATATGATGTTTTTTTGGTTTCCTTTTAATAAAAAGTCCTAGTTTTTGCAGTAAAAACTCCAATATCAAAGTAAATTTCATAAAAAAATTTATGGGCTGTAATAATAAAGAAAAAGCACTTGTGCTTTAAGTGCGCCCAAGAATATCATTACTATGACAATCGATGGTTTGACGGCTAGAGCAACAAATCGACAAGAATGGAAACGGGTCGGGGAGGAGGCTAAGATCCACCAAGGACTTTGAAGCCAGAAGAAGACAAAGAGTAGTGTGATAATGAATTGTTTAAAGCACTTGTGCTATAACAACGACTTTGACAGAAGAAACTTAAGTGTTATAATAACAGTTTTATGGAACAAAACTGCATCAAGTAATTTTAAAAGTAATCAATGTTATAAAATAATTTTGTTTTGATAATGTGAAATTTTGTTAAAGATAAATTATTAATATAAATTAAAAAACGAAAGTTCTTTACCACCTTCCTAATACAATCTATTACTCAAGAAGAGTACTGTAACACTTACGGTAAATGATTTAATTTCAAGGACAACATTGGGTTAGTAAAGTGGATGGGACATTAATATTCAAATAGCATCCTCTTCCGATTTACCATAGGCCCGGTAAAAGTGAGGGCTTTCAACAAGGAACCACTTGACAGAGTGTTTTAGAGGTATAAAGTGGCGGTTTTGGGGAATGTTTGTCCTGGAAAAGCCCTTATGAGGGACGTCGAAACGACGACGACTTTTGACATTAGCATAACCAATTTCAATTGACTTTCTCCCTTTGCTTCATAAATAAACGGGATTTAATTTTTGCGTCCTCCTAATGCCTCGACAATTTGCGAATCCGCCCAAAATGCAAAATAGCTGCTGGCGGCGGCTGAGCAAGTCGATATTTTCGCACCGCAAAAAGCTTAGCGGTTTGGCGAAAACAAAACAAATATGCACATATAGCAAATGTGTATTTATTATTATGAATAAAACAGTGTAAAAGCGATTTCGGAGAGTAAATAAACAAATTTAACACATCAACATTTCCATTCAAAACGACAAACTGTCGCAAACAGAACAAAAAAAATCTGTTGTTATTTGCCAGCTTTAAAATGATTTCATTAACGTTTACGGGTACACTAGTTATTTTAATTATATTACGTTATTAAAATTATGGAACATATTAAATCAAAATGGTTTTATAACTTGTTCATTTCGGGTTAGTTCTAATATAAAATAATTAATAAGTTAGTAGATTATTTATTGAATATTTTATTATGATATTAATGAACTTAATGAAATTTTGGGAAACTTTAATTTATATGGCTTATAACAGTTTTGATAGGAACATATTAATTTTAAATAAACATTTTTTTTTTGTTGAGATTGAGACTCTCTAAGTTCCTTACAGGGGACCGTTTCCGTAAGTTCCAAAGCTCTGCTCCATATGTTTACAATAACAACCTACATTCTAGAATTAAACAATGCAGCTGAAGAGATGGGCTTATGGGTTAACGAGAACAAGACCAATTATATGATTACGACAAGAAAATCACTACCCGTTCGAAAAAATAGAACATTTGTTAAAATCATTATATAGATAATATAAGACGACGATACGTCCTGTACTATGTTTTGGATGTGAAACCTGGACGGTAACGAAAAAAAACTCGAAGAGATTATCGACATCTCTGAGAGGAAAATTCATTGAAGGATCTATGCCAATGTCGGGCGGTTTCGATACAACCAGCAGTATTCGTTATATGAAGATGTCAAAGCATCGGACTACATAAAATGCTTAAAGCTACAATGGGCTGGATACGTGAACAGAATGAATGACGACAGGATACCGAAGAAAACTTTAGTAGGAAAAGCAACAGGAAAACATTTAGCTAGTAAACCACGCAGACGATGAACAGAATCAGTTGATGACGCCAGCAAAGCTCTATTGGGAGCTGGAGATTGGAAAACAAGATCGCTGAACCGAGAACATTTCAAGAGACAAACTCTGGCCAAAGCCTGACTTGGTTTTTTAAAAAAAAATTAAAATTAAATAGTGATGTTAGACTTGTTGGATGGATTAGATCACTGGTAGGAAACAAATAAGGAACAAAATAATTAAAAAAAACAATTAACATAGTTGTTGAATATAATTTTTTTTATAAATTCAAATTCTTTTTTCTAACAATGTAATGTTTTCTATGCTTTTATTATGTTTTCATAAACCAAATTTCTTCAAATAGTTTTTTAAGTTTTGTATAATATATTTAATTAATCATTACTTTCAATTTTCAATATTAATCTAATATTAAAATAATTATGTGATAACTTATATGGTATTCAATTTGTCTTCACATTGTAAGAAAATATTTATTAGGTTTCAATAAATAATCAAGCATACAACTTATTGAATGAAACCCTGCTAAACCGTAGAAGTTTTACGTTCAATAAAGTACGAGTATATAAATAATTTCGCTTGTGAGATTCTTAAAATAAACATCAATATAAATCATTTATATTGAAAGTTCTGGTTGAAACAAGCTTTGAAAGTTATATAACAATTATAAATTTGTGAGAATTGATAAATTCAATGAAAATAAATTGTTGTATGATAAGTGTGTTTAGGTTTTATACTGTTTAAATAACATTTTAATTTTATAATGATTTTTATGGAAGAATTTAGGTGACGGAAGTTAATTTTTTTCGAAGTTTTAAATAATAACTTCGGTATTATTATTTTACTTGATTAGTTTAGTGATTTTTTACTTAAAAATTTTTGTTGGGCCACCAATTTTACATTGATCAAAAAATCATTTGTTTGAGAAAAATTGCAATAAAAATTAAATTGGCTGAAATGATTAATAAAAAGAATAAGACAAGTTTTTCTTAACAGTAAGTTGGACAGAGCTATAGAATAAAGTTCACAACAAACAGTAAAAGAAATTGTATAATTGAATATTTTAAATAAGCGAGTGGTAAAAGTAATCCATCGAATTTAAAATTGACCTTTGCTTCAGACAGACTGGATATTTAATTGTTCGAACTCTTATTTGAATCGATAAGATTTACTTTTTTGTACAATTTACATTCCAATTTCAACCAAGGACTTTCAGTGCAGAGAGAAAACATCCCCATGACCAAAGTTGCTAAACATAATAGGTCATGTTAATTGTTGTTGTAATACGTCATCTCCCTTCTGTGAAACTTTGTTTTGGCTAGTGAGTTAGATTCAAGATAATTTCATTAAATTGTGTGCGTAAATACTTTTAAAGTGATTAAGTACGTGTAATAAGTATCTTAGAGAATATTATTGTGTGTTTAAATGGTTAAAGAAAGTGGCGTAAATTAATTTTGTTTGTCCATAAAAAATAAAAAAATGGTGTAAATTTCTAAAAGTAAAAACATGTATATACTTACGGAAAAGAATTTTCACTGGAATACGTTACCTTTTTCAGTCGCCGTTTTTCTCAAATCCCGATGAAAGAGAAATCTTAATTGGTTCTGAAAAAGGATTTAATCAATTTAGTCAAAATTTCTGTGTGTGTTTGTGTAAATTAAACTCGCGACGGACAGTTGGATGTTAATTTATTTACGGCTCAGAATAGACTAAAGNTTTTCAGTCGCCGTTTTTCTCAAATCCCGATGAAAGAGAAATCTTAATTGGTTCTGAAAAAGGATTTAATCAATTTAGTCAAAATTTCTGTGTGTGTTTGTGTAAATTAAACTCGCGACGGACAGTTGGATGTTAATTTATTTACGGCTGAGAATAGACTAAAGTATTACAATTAAATCAGCGCTCATAACGCTTTGCAAAAATGAAAGATGCTTATTCGCCGCATTCCCAGTCGAGGGGGCCTGAAGAGAAATACCGGGGATCGAATAAGCCGGGAAGAAGTCGCCGCAAAAACTGTCATTGGATCTGCGCCCGTCACAATATAGTCTACAAAATAAACAGAATAGTGATCATTTTGAATCAGACTGTCTTAAACGAAGCTCACAAAGTCTCAAAAGTAAATCCACATGACCTTATTCTTAACTAACCTTGGCCACAACATGTTTCCATGATTGCTAAAGTCCATAACTGTCCTCAATACGTCTGGTAAAAAGTTTTCGTGCATTTGGACATATCTTACTCATATATATTGTATATGAATATATGTAACAAATAATAGATTTATTTAATAAAAAAGGAACGCTTCAATTACCTTCAATGTGAAGCAAAAAATTGTAAGCTTATCGATTTTGTCTTGTAAACCTAATTTTATAAAGAACACATTTCGCAACTAAATGTTGCACAAAAATAATCATTTACCAATTTATATTCCATAATAAGGTAATGTTTGTATTGATCAATTGACAACGAAAATTGTGTTGAAAGTAATTTCTAGGGTTGTTGCGAAGTGATTTAATAATGTCGCACGGAATTGTTCATTCAATTTGTTAGAATTTGTGCATATTTCCAAAGCACAATACAATACAATATAATACAATGCAATCTACTTGAACACAATTCGATCAAGTTTTAACAAGTCAAAATTTTGTTACACTTCCTGCATACATAAATAAAAGGCAACCCAGTCTGTGTTCGTGTATATGAATGAATGAATGAATTATTGAGCAAAGTGGTAACTTTTCCATTACCCAATCAATATATTATTTATTTTCCCGAATTCCTGACGTGCCGATTTTACCAATTATCTATTCATCAGAGTTGTATGTTGTTCGAGAACTACTCTTCTGAACACCTTTAATAAAGTACTTCTCGGAAATTCATTGGATGTTTCAATAAATATATATTGCTTGGATATATATTATAATGAAAATGGGATATTTTTTTTATGGTTTTATCACTTGGAAAACAATTTAAACAGAAAAGTTAAAGAAAGACTGCAATATTCGAGTACATAAAATTTGAGGTTTATTAAAAGTTAAAAATATAACGGTTAGATAGTTTACAAAACACTAGTGTTAAATGGTTAATCATTTTGAATAAATTATTATCAAAACCGAAGAATTTATTTAATTTCTTTACTTATATTTCTTATTTTTACACAATACACCCTAACTATTAGCAAATTAATTATATCAATTGATATTTTTAATCACATCTTTTTGAACGCTTTTAAAGGCTGTTTTATTATTGAAATTAATTTTTCAATAAATATAAAAATTTAATTAACAAAACAAATCGAATCTATACTGTAAAGTGGACAGACCTATGCTACCCTAGTGTGCGGTACTGAATGGCGGGTATAATTATAGTTTTATTCTCTCCCATGCCCCATATACTCTATTTTTTCTGCCATATAATTTACAAAGCTTAAGCAGGAAATCAAAAGCTAGTGTTTGTTATCATATTTATATGAAGTGTATACTTTATATTCCAATAAATATCCTCACAACATGTTCTCATGATTTCTATAGTCTTTGTAGGTGGCAAGTTTATATTATATTAAATAATCGGAAAAACAAGTTATGAAAAAAATAATAAAAATAGTTTTATTTGCCTTTTCTAGTTAAAATTATATTTAAATCAATACTTAAAATTAAGCAAGCGAAAGAAGCATACATCGACTGCATTTTTATCCATTTTTTTCACTTAAAATCGACCTAAACCGGTTAAATCATTTCATAACCATAATTTTTTTAAATTGTGGAACAACAACTCACAATGAAATATTCAAATTAAACTACTAAATAAATTGGTTATCACAACAATATGTAATTTCATTAAATTGGTGACAATTTGAGTGCAAATTTTTGAATATTACCGCACGCCGTGCTATTTCGTAAACCGTTATAGAACTAATTTGATTTAGGCTATTTTTCGATATGGAATTACACAAATTGTAATTTATGCGGATGTATTAAAAGTTGGCCAAAACAAAGCATATCACATGAGTGCATTTCATTAGTAATTGTACAAAATTTCACATAATGAATTAAAAATTTCATTTTTGCAATTCTGTTTCTGAAGTGCCACAT
>JXOV01012396.1:0-14110 GCA_001014945.1 Clogmia albipunctata
ATACTTTACACAATCTTTGAACAAATTTATTTTAGAGAAGCGACTATTTGAGATAAAGTTTTAAGATATTTTATTTGTTGTCCATGAGATCAACTGTATTGAAAAAAATAAAAATAAAAAACCAAAGCAGAGACAAGATTCACCTGAAGACAAAATACAATCCCTAGGGCGACTAGAGAACGATAAACTGAGTTCGTAGTCGTATTCTCATAAATCTCGAATTGCAGTCTCTTCTATCGTTTAGCAGAGATAAAATTCTTGCTTCTCTTAAAGAAATAATAATCTCAAGAAGCACTTTCTTTTTAATTTAAAGTGTTTGGCACTTTCAAAGAAGAAGAAATTAATATTTCAGATAGTTAAGATGTCTGGCAAAGATTCAATATTTTCGCTTTTTTCTTTCAGTCTCCAAAAACGATTCCATTTTCTTGTAAAAATTTTGTAGTAAAATGACATCATTTTGTTTAATTGAATGTGAATCGAAATTGTTGAAAAATTATTTTTATATTTAGAGAAATTGAGTGAATTCGAATTTCGTGTTACAAGTTATCTTATTTGGACCACTCTTATCTATCTCCAAATCAAAAGAGAATTAGTTATTCAGAAGACAAGGGAAGAGACAGGTGAGTCGAATCGCAACTACGCAAATATTAGTGGGAAAAAGCTTTGTGGAAACTCAAGGATCCTGACTAGGGCTCTGCAATCCAGCTGGACACTACATGCCACATGTTTCACTTTATCGCACTCAGTGAAAATTTTGAATTTATTTTTCACCAGTGAAAAAAATGTCTTAAACTATCCAGTAAATTGGTCCCAAAGTCAAAATTTGGTCGCTTTTGTTGCCCTTAAACTACACAAAATATTGGTCTCGACCTATGCCATAGGACCGTGATTATGTTGCAAATTAATTAAAGTTTCCTGTTTCAAAATTTTAATATTTACTGTTTCAACAACCATCTGTATATAATTTTGGTGTTTTTGTTCGATTACATAGATATCAGAGATAAATCTGCTTAATTGTAGTGAAAGTAAATTATAGTAATAGCCATATATTGTGTAAAATGGAAATTTATTTTAACTAAATTAAAGTAAACAAATGTTCCATGCAACAATAAAATAGGCATTTGCCTTATGACCAAGTAGTTAAGAGGAAACAAACTCTATTAGTTGGAACTCCAATCGTTAATGGTAACTTTACAATTTAAGATTTCACTTGAAACATTTGTGAAACATGTCAATTTTTAAATTTTTCTTGTATATAATGAAATTTAATGTGAAATTGTAAAAATTTCAATGCTCATGAGTGGAGTGCAGAAAACGTTATGCCCTGCTCGGGTGTAAAGTCCTGTTTTTTAACTGGAAAACGACGAAAAACTTGCCTTCGGCTCGAATGTTTCACACTCGTTTCACTCGTTAAAAATTGTTGACTTTACACCCTTGTAGCAAAAATAACTATTATTCTAATCGAAGTCAATCATTTTTGTAAGTCAAATACTTAGCAATGAATATTATGTTTCAAGATTGCGTGCATTTTAAAATTTATTTCTATAATAACTTTATTTTTTATGTTAAACCACAAATCTTTTAACAACAGGTGCTATTTCAATATTCGTATTAAAAATATATTTAAAAATTAGACAGTAAAATTTTCTGCTTTCCGTCTGTTGCGGTTTTAAAAAAGAAGCACTGAAACACGTCCATCAAATCAGAATTAAATCGATCACCTGGCGACTGATCGATCGAACGTGATCTGTTGATCTTATAAGACAAAAGTGACCCGCTGCTTCCACCAAGGACGTCCGATTCAGGGTTACAGATGTTATTCTCGTTCAAAATATTACAGTTTTGAAAGCGAGAAAGGAAATAACATCTTTTGGATTTATTTGCACATTTTTGATTGCCTTCAAAATATTTGAATAGGAAGAAGATAAGGATCATATTTCTTGATGGCATCTGCTATTTTAACATTTTTATGTCTAGGATTATTATTATTTTGATTTTATATCAATTTGCCAGATGTAGAGATAAAGCAAGAATTCTTTAAAGCACTAGTCCTTTCTTATTATTAAAGTGTGACCTCCGTGAAACAAATCCATTAAATTTATATGGTCTTCAGTTTTGATGGGCTTAGCTTACATATGATTTTAACAAATTATTTTTCAAATATAATAATCTATCGAAAAACTTTGAAAAGCCTTGCGGCTTCAAAAAAGGATGCAAAATGTTTAAAATTTTAAATTTAGAGCCGTTTAACCAATTTGTTAGTAAAATTATTATTTTTTTTTTATTTTTGTATAAATTTATTTTAAAAATGCATAGCATTTTGTATAAAACACGGTCGATAAGCATTAATAAACACTCGGGATTTCTGTAAGGCAATCGCTGCGCTTGAGTCCTAAAACAACTCTTGTGTATAATAAGGCCTTATAATTTGTTTATTTCATTGATCTTAAATTTAACAAAATTTTAAGTATATTGAATAAATTGGTACAAAAAATTTAAAAATTCTACGCTTTCATATAGTTCAATTTGAAAATTTAATAGTATATTTCCATACAAGTGCTGTAATAACCGATTTCACATGTGTATTGAACACAATTTTGTGAAATTTCGAAAAAAAATCAGTTATTCGATAATTACTAATAAAAACGTTCGCAACGGCTTTTTCAAATTGTGTAAAAACATCTTATAACGAAATTTTCATTTTTTAATAATAAATTTGGTTATGACAACATATGTAATTTCATTAAATTGGTGACCATTTTTGTGCAAATTTTGAAATATTACCGCCTTGGTGCTCATGCTCTAAAGTAAACCTTTACAGAACCAATTTGAGTTAAAAAGAGGCATATTCTCGATTCAGAATTACACAAAATTTTATATCATATTGTCTCAATTTTTATTTTTTAATTTTACGGTTTGATATAGAAAACTATATCTTGTCGTCTTTTACTTGCACAAAGAAATCATCCGTCTCATATGTTAGAACAGATGTTTCTCGTTCGCAAAATCACATAATTTTGTTCAATTTAAATTTAAACCAGGTACCTACAAGAAAATTTGATGTACTATATAAAATTCTCATATTCTGAAACTATTGAACCGATTTCAATGAAAACATAGTTTGATTCAAAGGTCACACTTTAATAAAAAAAAGCGAAAAATAATAGTGCTTAGAAGACTTCTTTGAAACACAAAAGACATATTAGTAAAATAATATTTATTTTATTTGTAGATGCTTTTAATTGACTACTAAATCACTGAAAAACAACTAGTCACGAGTAGTTTTAAACCCGTTGGTTGAGATTGAGACTCTGTCCCAAGTTTCTTACAGTGAATGTAGAGCGAAGAATTATCAATTTATTAATATTTACTTTATGTAACTAAAAGCATTATCAAATTTAAGAGAAGAAATTACTCCTAAACATATTTACTTAATATAGTAGGGATGAAAATAATAGACTTTCGACCACTAATCAACTGGATAATTAAGGCAATTCTCGAATTCCATTAAAATTACTCAGGTAACAGGAATCCAGGCTTAATTAGATTTGTCTAGTGTTCGCATTTAGTTTAGAGAAGTGCATTGATTTTGGATTTACAGAATGGTAATTGCATTTGAAGTGGAATGTTTGAAGTGAGGAGTGCACATCAGATTGAAATGTCGCTCCTGGACCACAGTTTGAAGAGGCAGTGTTAGTTAATAGATTTATTGAACGTGTCGATTATCCAATCACCTTTCCATGGCTTCAGTTACTATTTAAGATTAAATTTATATTTGGAAATGTATTGGAAACCATATCTGACGGAATTCAGATTGAATGGAGAAACACGAAACCATGATTGATTCCACGTTCCTCTGTTCATTGCCTCTCTGGTCAATAATTCCGCATTTTATCGATGCAATTGACTGGAAGCAAGGTAATCGATACCCATGTCCAAATTGTGATTTAAATTTCAACAACCAATTTTAAACAGATTGAATGAAATATAAGTCTCGTACACATTTAAATTCATTTCTTAAATCAAACAAAGGAAATTTAAAATAATTTTCAAACATATTTTTGATTTATTAAAAGAGATACTTATTTTTCCTTTGTTGATGTTTCTTTAAGAATAATTTTTCATTTGGTTTTTAACACATTGCATTAAATACTTTAACATATTGCTTGAACGTCAGAAATCTGTATAATTAAAGAGCGAAGAACATCTCCAAAATGCCCCAGGGAACAGATTCGAAAGCAAAAATTGCAAATTTTGGCAGGTGCAACTCAAGATAATCACCGTTCTGAAAACTGCACAAAGAAAACATTTGAACGCGGTTTAATTTGCAACAAATTATGTTGTTAAATTTTCCTATTTAAAAATTAAATCATTCACAAGATTGCAACAAAGTGAGGGAAATGTTTTAGTTTATAATTTTTTTCCTAATTTATGGAAATAATACAGTTGTTAACAATAAATTTCGTTGTCGTGTTAATGTGATACATGAATTTTTTTAACATAATTTCTATAATGTTCTCAGTTATCTTTAGCAAAAACATTGCTGCAATTTGGAGAATTTAAATTTAATCGTTTTTTTGTGAGTTTTATACGTTTTGTTATTACAATTTTCAAAATTAAGGCTGATAAAAAAAACTTTATCCTTTTTGTTGCAATTGACATTATGACACTAAAGTTTGATCTGCCAGAAACGTTTTATAGCGCACATGCTTTAAATAACCCTACTTTTCAATAATGCTTTATCTCATCGACCCAGTCCTATAAAAATATCCCTTTCAATTCCCGCAGCCGGTATCAGTAAATTCGCTGTTCACTGTCCACCGAGTCTATTAATTGACTAATAATACACTGAAAACAAATAGTCATGAAAAGTCTCAGGCCTTTGGTTGAGGTTAAGACTACCCATGTTCCTTACAGCAGCTTGTTTCAGTAATTTCATAAACAATGTTCACTTTCGCGTTGGCAAAGATTCCAATTGGAAATGGTAACTGCTTTCATTGATAACGTCGCTATATTTGACGTTTCATTTTGTCCCAAAAAATAATTCGATTGTTTTTGTCAATTTTAAATTATATTTCAAGTTTTTCAAATCAAAATACACATTATAATGATCAAGTCAAGAGTTTAGAAATGAAGTATTTTGCGGAAATTGTGTTTCGCTGAAGAAAAACAAGAAAATTGTGAAAATTTCAAATATTGAAAAATGTTTCAGTTTTATGTAAATTACGTAAAAAATTTAGATATTTGACGTGCGCCACCTAGAAGGGCAGCAAGCTAAATTCATACAAAAAAGAGCAGTTTGCTTTGTTTAAACCTCTGTTTCAAACTCTGTTTTAAACTAACTGCTTTAAATGTATTGTGTCTGGCAATTAACAAATTGGCACGTTCGCCATCTTGAATTAGTATTGGTTTTGTGTACAAATATAATTTTAATATTATTATTTCTTTATGTTGACTTTCGACAGGGTTTACGCTTATTGTTTTAAGGGTGATATAAAGTGGATTTCAAAATTTCATTTGTCGGGGCCATTTATATTTCACTTCATATTTAATTAATTACTTAGTTTTTCTATGTGAAAATATTTAAATGTTTTTTAACTATATCCATTCTTCGTTTCATCATCATTAATCAAAATATTTTTATTGTGGACTCGGTTTTGCTGTTCGCTGCGAACTTAGTGAACATTGTTCGTGAACTTAGAGAAATGGCCCACAGTATGGATATTAAAAGTATAACATTCTGCTTTTTAAATTCATCTTAAATTTGGACGAAGTGCCAATTTCAGTCCTAGGTGGAATTTCCACAGTACGAAACTCAAATCAATAAAAAAATACTTTCAGATATGTCATTGCTAACCATTTTTCTCGTTATTGATAACATTATTTAAACTATTATTTAAACTTATTAAAATAAGTTAATGTCACACCCGATAGAAGAAACAAGAAAATTGTTGTTATAATTTTACATGGCACAAATACTATTGCCCAAAGCAATAGTTGTAAATTAAATATTAAAAAAACTAAATTGTAAAGACAGTTTGCTAAAAACTCTGATAAACTTCCATTATATTATCGAATTCTGTGTGCACAGTATTTAAAAGACACAATTTAAATTTAAAATTCAATTTGAAACGCCATTTAAAATGAACAATTGAAATATCTGAGTTGTATGAATAATTTTAGTTTCCAAAACTGCCACCATTTAGCGAACGTGTTGATTTTCAATAAACAGACACAAAATCATTTAAAAATAAAATAAGAAAAATGGTTTGCTATTTTTTATATGGGCTCCAACTAATTTTTATGAAATTTACATACTACGGAAGACGAAACGGCGAGCCCCAAATACCTTTAAAAGAATTTTGACTTTATTGATCTCACACGTGTGTAAAATTTAAAAAAAAATGTTTGTGGAAAGAATTTCATGTCAAATAAAATATAAGAAATAATCATATAAATTTATCCTCGAGGTATCTTTATTGCATTCGCTTTATGGCCTATAAAATAAGATTCAGGTAAACAAGAAAGTTCGTTGAACCTAAATTATGTAAATTTCCCTTAAACCAAAACATAACACTCTAATCCGATAATGTTGATCCAGATTTAAACTTCGCTCAAGTAATAAAAATTGTTATTGAATTTTAATGTCAAGTTAATTGAAAAATAATTTAAACAAACTTTGCATAAAGTTAAACTCTTATTACAATTAAGTAACCACTAAATATTTTTAGAAATATTTTCATTCATTCAATAATTTTAGTAAGCGCATTAAAAATATCAAGAATACAGTACGGGTTAAGATAATATACGCACCCACGAATCCTTAATATCTATGAAACCGTGTGTCGCAGAAACTTCAAATTTACATACAATACTACTCTTAACAAATAACATTTGTATGATAAGTGTTACAAATTTTAAAATAATAATTATATTAATTATAATAATTTAAATAATTTAAATAATAATTTTAAAGTACATTTTATTTGGACTACGCGCCAATTTATAATTTGGCGCATTTTCGTGTTCAGTGTGACGCAATTTGATTGACATCCGCAAAAGAGTTCTTTGTTTTGAAATAGGAATATGGAAATAGGAAATTTAGACTTTGGCCATTAACTCGCGGTAAAAATGAGGACATAAATAATTTGTGAAATAAATCCCAACTCAACAACAAGAATTGTAAGATGCCTATCAATTTGTGATATTGTTTGTAATTGATTTCGTTTTTAGTTTGCATCATCTGCTTCGTGTCCCAAATAAAGACTAAAACCGTAAAACCGGCTCTTTTCTATTGTTTGGAAGCGAAGGAGACAAAAACTTGTTAATCAAGGTAAGTCAAGAAGGGAGTATTTCGCAACAATAAGTATCACGAAATTGCGAAAAAAAACCCAAAAACGCACTTGTTTCATTTGTCAGCACTATAAACGCACAACAATTATCTTCACTATGGAGTATTTCTTTAAAATAATATAATGATGGAGATAGCTGGACATTGCAAAATATTTGAAGAATTCCGGAAATTGAGTCGCTACTCGCTATGTCATAGTAGACAGTAGCACTCTTTGAAAGTCTTACAATCCTGATTTCGAATAATGGGAAAATAGTAGAATTTAGTCGATTATCGAAAGCTATCTTCTTTGTGCATCTAATAATCAAAGTAATATTAAGATAATAGAACAGCAAGACAAGTCAAAATCTCCGATAATATTTGAAGTAACTGCGATATCTGGTTCCAGAAATTTTTAGGAATCGTAAGTGCGTATATAACCTCAACTCACGCTGTATACAAGTATAACATAACAAAAAAAGGTTTTAATCATGCAATTTCTTTAAATAAGTGTACAAATAAAATCGTCATTTCATCATTTCGACCTACAATCAATTACAAGTATAGAGTAAAAGTTCTCCCTAAGGACAAATTTCGCAGAGAAAAGAAATCATTCTTGTAGACTGGAAAAAGTAAAACAAAAAATAATAAAATACTGCCAAACAACTAAATATGTGAAATATTGAATTCTCCTTCTTTGAAAGTGCTCCTGAGAAGATTCTTATTTCAATAAGAGAAAATAAAATGTATAAACCGTTTCTAAACAATAAACGAGACAGCTATTCGAGATTCAAGTAAGTACGGTCTCTGTTCGATCTCTATTCGCCCTAGCGATTGTATTTCGTTTTCAGGTGTATTTTATCTTTGTTTTATTTTATATATTAATATTTTGTCTATACACTTAAGATTACGAACAAAAAAATGATTCAAAAGTTTATTTGAAAATTAAAGATTTGATGAAGAAACTTCTCTTTAATAAATTTGTTCAAAGATTGTGTAAAGTATTCAATGTCAATGATTTAAAGATAACATTATATAACAATCTCATAGTCAGAGTATAATATTTCATGAATAAATTATGAGTAAATTATTGTCTTTGCGATATAAAATAGGAAATTCATGAAAATATCATAAACGACTGCCCTATGCTAACAAAGAGGATGAATAGAATTCAGTTCAAATTGTCTTTATGCGAATATTTGCAAAATCCTCCATTCTTAGCACGAGATTACGGCCTCTAATGTGTAATAATTGCGAGAATGGATAATGATAATGGGCAGTCATTCGCATCTAAATGACCTTATTCTGCCAAAGCTTCCATAATCTCGCAATTTTCCATTGTCCTTTGAACTTGAACTCGCATAAAATTGTCGCAAATTTGCACAGCAATGACAATGAATAATATAGCTTAAAATGGGACAAATTTTATTTCTTTTGTAATTTAGTTTTATTTTTTATTCACTATTTCAGCTGTGTAATTACTTTTACGATTTTTAAAGTTAGTTTAATATTGATATTATTATTGATAATTAACTTTAAGGTTGTTGAAGTAGTGGTAGTGATACGTCATTATATGATTGTTTTCATTTGATATTTTCGTCACAATAGACTTTTAAAGTAACTTAATACGTGCAATAATAATATTCTTTTGTTTCAATCTGCTAAAAATCCATTATTCTGATGCAAAAATCATCGCCAAAAATTCTCTGAAGTAAAGATCTCTGTTGTAAATTATCCCGATATTGTTTTTTAAGGTTTTTTTAAAACTAAAAAAAGAAGGTATAACTAGTTTGCATATAGGTTTATAAGTAACGGCCGTGTTTTAATAAATACAAAAATCTAAAGCAAATAATTTGTTATTTTTATTTACAAAATTAATTAATTTAAAACCTAACAAAATTTTATTGAGATAATTTAGACAATGTTACATTCTTAACATTATCAATAATTATATTTAAATAAATATTTATGTTAAGAATGTGTGAAGTTCACACATTCACACTGTGAACCGACGTTTTTAACGACGATGTAGTGAACGAGTGCAAGTGGCGACAACTCAGTGTTCTGTTTACTTTTATTCACACCAATCTTTTTTTGTAATCAATATATTTACCACTACATACAGAATCATATTTAATTGTTAAATAGATTGCTAAATTCATTCCGTTTTCTTATATACATTTCTTTTCGTTCATTATTAGCGGGTTATCTGCCTTTGTACCTTAGCGGTTAGCACCCTGGATATCCTCCTCGAGGTCGTAGGATCAAATCCCGGGCGGATATTTTTCCAAAAGTTTCCATTAATATTGCGAAATAATATTCATAGCGAATTATAAAAAATAAGTAATGGCGCAAACAAATAAATAAAATGTGCGGATTGACTGGATCCATTTAAAAAACGGTCTAGGTGCTATTAATTGATTACTAATAAACTGAAAAACAAACAGTCACGTAAAGTCTGGTTAAGGTTGGTTAAGTTCCGTCGTGAATGTCGTGGGAATAGTTTATCTTTTATTTATTAGCGGGTTAGAATTAACGCTCAATTTTGTTTGATTGACAGGACACAATACATGTACATGTCATTGACTATTGAATTATTTTTAAACTTTATTCAATTTCAACTTTATTTCAATGTTTGGAACATTTTTTGTAGTTTTGACAGTTAGTATATAAAAATTAAATATCGAAAGCCAGAAAAATCTCAAAACCTCTCTCTAATAAATTGGACTTAATATAGTACATGGAAAAGTTCAATATAATTATGGACTTCCATAATAAGATAGATTTATTGACTAGTCATTAAGATTTGGCTCAAATGTGTAAATATACTCAAAAACTAAGAAATACAACAAATTTTAATCTTATCCATTTCAACTAAATTTAATTCAAGTATTTTGGATTGTGTCATACATTTTGCTTAAATGGAATTGATGGAAGATATGAAAATAAATAAGATAAGAAATATTGTATGTTTTGTTAAATAAATCGATAAGTATATGAAATATGATAAGTCTTAAAACAGTGAAAGATGGTTTCTTATAATTGTTTCTTTTTTAAAGATATGATACAAATAAGATCCAAATCTAATAAATTTAGCAAACACCAGGTATGAAAATTTTTAATTTACATCTAAGAAAACACATTATCTTCAATGATTACATTTTTAAATAATGCTCAATTTACATAATATCTATTTCTTATATTATTATACCAATCATGATTTCATTTAAAGCGAACTTTTGAAAAGTATTAAATAACGAGGATAGAAGCTGCCTAACAACTTCCTTAAACAGTATTCTGTTTCATAATTAATTCAATTGTATCTTCATCCGGAGAGAATCCATTTTATCGTGCAATGCTTTAGCGCTGCTCCTTGGATCTGCAATAATGAAACGCCCCACGGCTTTAGTAAATGAAGAATCTAATTACTTTGCGGAACTGTATGAAATCCCATTCTTCCTTATAAATACAGCTATGAAGATGAAGTTTTCCTTTAACCTACCAAAGCTGATGAGCAATTTTCTAAGAAATTAAATTTTTACAAAAAAGATTAAACTATGTAAAAGGAAAGACATATTTCCTCTTTTGGATTATGTATTAAGGATTGATATAATATAAGTATAACTTATATTAAAATATGGACTGATTTTTTTTTTACTATAATAAATTAATTGAATTATGAAATACTTGGTTTGCCTTTATTTGCAATTTATTGTACAAATTAAAGTGCATTTTAATGTTGTTCAACTATGAATCACAATCCCAATCACATTAAAATAAATTGAATTGTCTGTTTTCAGCTGATATATCCATTATTTTCAATTTGCAAAATGATTAACATGGATTGAATGTAACAATATGGATAATTGTAATACGTTACAAATGATAAATGATATCCATTTTAATCCCATAATAGTTAATCAAATAAATTCATTGCTCTCTTTTTTATTGTTCCATATTGCAATAATTTAATTTTCTGTTATATAAAATTTAAATCTGTTTTATAATTGAAGTAATTGGTTATTGTATAATGTTGTGAATAACTGTTTATTTAAGCCCCATCTTATCTACTCAATTGTATGAATATCTATTACGGATTTCTGGTAGATAAAATTTATATTACAGCATTAATACCAATTCTATCAAAGAAGATTAAGGGCACTAGTGGTTTGATGTTTGCAACGAAAAATGGTGTCATTGCAATGAAAAAAGGTCTAGCAGAAAGTTGAATTTTTGTTTCACTAGTGTAAAAAAGAAAGTCATAATCAACGAATAAATTAGTTTCTAAGGCAATATTTGGTCTTACTTACCTAAATTAAGACAGTCAAAACTACTTCTAAAATGCAGGACAAAAATAGACAAGCTTTTTGCCGTAAGCTAAGCAAACAAACCCTACATTTAATTACAAGTCTACTCACAGTATGCAGATTTTGCAACCTAGATAATGAGACCTCGGAGCATATCCTCATGGACTGCACAGCGCTAGCACCCAAGAGATATAGCTACCTAGGAAAACCTTCTTTTAACCAAGAGCAAATAGCGACGATCGTAATACCATGTCTGTTACGCTTCCTAATAGCAACTGAACTTGAGGACACTATATAAACCGACTGCAGGTCAGGACTAATCACCAGGGGTACAATAGACTTAAAGTCGCACCCTACCTACAACAACAACATTTTGTCGCCATTTGAAAACATCGTACAATTTTTAATCCAGGCCCTTATAACGGTCAAATAGTTCCAGGAACATGTTAAAATAGAGACCAATGTAACGATAAACAATTTTTAATCAATTGTACGTGAATTTCCAAGAAAGCGTAAACAAACGAAAAATGATGAAAATCTCGCCGTATGGCTCATATTTACATTCGTTGCCTCGTTAAAAAACTGCTCATTTTACATCCTTGTAGTACAAATAACTATTTTAATATAAATATGTAGACTAGACATTATGTTTCTTTTCATAAAATTCATAAACTGATTTAAGTAATTATCGAATAAATATATCTTGCAAAAATATTAACGAATTTTAATATGAATCATTAAAAAATTATAATTTTTACATAAAAAAGACAACAGAAATTTTTCCTTTAATTCGAGTTCGCTCAATTCACCTTAAATATAATTATTTTCTTCTTCGGTGCATTCCCCCCTTAGTTTTGTTTAAAAAGGCTTTTAAAATTTCCACTTTTTTCCCTAATTATCCACCCCCATAATAGAGTCACTTTAAATTTAAAATGCACAACAATTAACCCCTCGTGAGATAAAATAGCAGAACCGGAAGGGGATTCGCCAATTTCTGATGTTTGGCGTGACATGTAAATTGTAACAAAGCTTTTATCTCACGCCACAAAAACAACAAATACCAAATATATCACAACAGAAACGATTTCTTCTCCCCACATGAGACCCTTTTTCGTCATTTTTTATCTAACTCCCCGGGGTGATTATAGTAGGCGTGATATGTACTGGCTCTGTGTGCTGCAATGGAAATATTAGTTTTGGATTTTTATTCTCTAAAACAATCATTTACGCGTACATTCACAAAATCGCGATGTATAACAATTGTTTTATTTAAAAAAATATCACCATTTTCCACCATAATGTTAAGTTTTTAAATACATATTCGTGTTTTGATAGAAATTACAAGTTTCACATAATGTGCTTAATAATAAGAAAAAACAAAACAAATACATATTACTTATTTTATTTTAATTATGAACCAATTTGTTTCATAATGGTTACATTACAATATTATCAATTGTTGTGTTTATACAAGCAAAAACTAATTAATTAATTAATTCTTATTGTTATTCATGTTGTGATATTTCTGTTGAGTTAAGGAATATATTTCCAATAAGTACTGTTTGTTTATTGTTCTTGACACGCTACCGCCAATTTAGCCAATTTAGGGTATTTAAAAAAAAGTATTTAACTGAACAAATTTGTTTTATCAATTTCAAAACATATTGATTACCTATTAGTATTTAATTTTGTTTTCAATTAAAAGGTGTCCGAAATGTAGGCTTGATAACACTTTAAACCAAAATCAAACTTAAATCAAACATTTTTTCAGTTTTTCATGTTAACTTACACTCAGAAACATAAGTGTTTAAGAGATAATTCAATAAATTGTTCAGTAATGGTGTTTTATGTGGTTAATAAGATAATGTTTAAGATATTTTGTTTGAATATTCCCACAGAACAACTGTAATTTAGTTTTACTTTCTATGAGTTTAATAATTTGTTTGTAAAAAATTAAAAAATATCTTAATCTCCATTTTCTGGTTAAGAATTGTGAATACTCTTTCAAATTCAATTTACATATTCAAAATGACCAGTTTTAAGATTTCGAAGTAACCAGCATTAACTCTTACATTTGATCCCATTTAAGAAACATTCAACCAAAATATGTTTGAATAAATTAAAATATATCGACGGTCTGGTGGAAAACGACGCAAGTGTAGAAATGCCCAAATTTTAATAAAATCGAAATTAACTATTTTGACCGTGCGTAATAGTTATTTGTGCTACAAGGGTGTAAAGTCAACTGTTTTTAACGAGTAAAACGAGTGTAAAACATTCGAGACGAAGGCGAGTGTTTCATCGTTTCCGAGTTATAAAAACAGGTCTTTACACCCGAGCAGGACGTTTTAGTACTCCACACATGAGCAAAAATTTTTTTACAATTTCACATTAAACTTCATTATTTATGAGGAAAATTTAAAAATTGATATGTTTCACAAATGTTTCAAATGAAATCTTTACTTGTAAAGTA
>JXOV01012409.1:3821-16156 GCA_001014945.1 Clogmia albipunctata
CTGAGACATGTCATTGACTTGGTCATTTTTCCCAAGACTTGTTAGTCTGTCAAGTCATTGAAAATGAAGTTTTTAGCCAACTCTACTACGTGTATTTGACGAATTGACTAAACTGGAGATATTAGGTTAGGATAATGACTATACAAATGATATATGATTTACATAAATAAAATGTCCTCTCTAACATCACATGGGGACGTAAACTTTTTAAATTTAAAAGAAGCAGAAGCTCATCATTTTAAAATCCCACTCATCGAGCTAAATAAATAAATAAAGGATTCGTGACGTTAAGACGAAACATTATATCACAATAATTCATTTGTGTAATTCCGTATCGAAAAGTGGCCTCTTTTTAACGTAAATTGGTTCTGTAACGGTTTACTTTTCACCACGGCGTTCGGTAATTTCAAAAATTAGTTACCAATTTAATGGACTTACGTATACATATTGTTGTCATAACCCAATCTCTATAAATTTATTATTTAAAAGATTTAATTTGAAAACTTCGTTGTGAGTATTAATAAACTTTATAAACTGTAATTTTAAATTTAAATATTAGAATTTCTATCTCTCTTCAAACAATTCAGATTTATTTAAGAGATGGTTCTCCCTCTAAATTGATTAGACAAGTTTCATACTTTGAATTACTTGATCCACAATTTGAAAAAAAACCTTTGCGAATGTTTTTTTAGTAATTATCAATTAACTGGTATTACTTCAGAATTATACAAAATAGCGTTCAATACACATGGGAAATAGGTTATTACAGTACTCATTTACATTTTTGGTGAATTCGTGCTGTAATAACCTCTATTTCAACACTTGTATCGAATGATATTATTTATTTAACAAAACTGAGTTTAGAAAATTAAAAATGTTGAAAAAGAATATTTCAATTTTATTTTATTTATACAAATTATTATTTTAACTGAGATTTTTTTATCATAAAATCTATCAAAAGGCATTTCAATTAAGACTTAATTTGATTGATACTTACATTGAATTCAATTCCACCACGTGTATATTTCAAGCACAAATAAATAAATAAGCTTGGACAAGGAAAAGTTCTCAATTGTTGATGTAATGAATAAATTAATGGATGATTTTGTAATAACAAGACATTTTCTAATATTTACAGCTTATTCAACTTTATTTGGAATTACAAAAAACATGCCAAACGTGACATTTAATAAATATTCAATTGCTGGATATCCTATCCAAATATAGTAAATGAGTTATTTAATCAATTTTGAATTTATTCTGCTTGTGACTTTTCGAAATATTTATTTAGAATTTGTGAAGTTTAACTGAATTAGACACAAATATAAATTCAAAAAGGTCAGGTATTTTTTTGGTTTTCATAAACTTTGTAATATTATTAATTTAAATTATTTTGCATAACTTTTTCTATATTATGGAATCTTAAATCATAATTATTTACTATTAATTGTATTTTTATTTTATATTTTTGTATTGTATAATTGAACCAAAAAACCCCATTAATGATTTATAGCCCTTACTCAAATATATAAATACATATGAATGATCACCGGACCGTTGCATCATCGTGATTTCTTGGGTAATAGGTGCCGCCCACCGCCGCCTCATCACGTAGACGTTCTCACTATTTAATTTGTTTAAAAGGAGGTGGGCAGGATATTTTTGCCAACGACCCGTCATTCAGCACCGATCACACAGGCAGTACAGGTCAAAGGATAGACAGTTAATAAGATAAAGAAAAATTTTATGATGTAGTCAATGTTAAATTTTGTAATTTTTATTTACAAGTTAATATCACTACTCATTATTAAAAATGTTTGCCAAATATTACAAGTACACGAATAATTTAAAATTTCAATTGAAAAAAAAACAAATCGTCTAATATCGCGCATATAATTATTTATTAGTTTATTTCGAAAATTTAAGATAATTTTTTTCCAATTTGCGGAAAAAATTTATTTAAAATTTTTGGCTGCTTCAATTTTAAAAAATATATATTTGTTATGTTTTTCAATTATTTTCATATTTTGATCCCAAATAAAAAGTTCAATGAACAGTTTCGGAATCATTTTTTTTCCAATAACACAAAAGATGAGTTTAAGATCTGAAATAATGGCACAGTAGTCAATCAAAATATACGCTTTTTAAGAAGGGATCTTCGAAAATTACCCTCGCTATAACTGTCAACAAAAAACCAATCTCTAAAAAATTACTGATTATGTCCATATTTAATAATTATTTATGCGATTAGGTCGAGAAGATAAAAAAAATCATAATCCTTAGTGCAGAAATGACTAGAACCCAGGAGTCCAATTACAAAAATATGTATTGAAGATCTAAAGGGACTTTAACTATCTGTATTTTAATATTGTTTGGCTTAAATACGTCGAGCCGTTTGTTAGTAATGTCGCGTAAAATTCTTAAAACTCGCTATGTCAGAAAATATAATTCAAAATTGTGACTTTATTAGCTATCTTACTGTGCCCATAATATTATCCACAAAACAAATCTGCTTTACCCTAAAGTTGTAAACTGTTAAGAGATATATTGTGTGTAAATTTCAAGATCCAGCTTCTTTTGTTTCCAGAAATATCAAGGATAAACGGCCTTAATTGAGACAGTATACCGATTCAAATGCTGGATTCGGGAAAAAAACGAAAATTAATTATTTAAAAAAAACACTTTAAAAAAATTGCTAAAAAATATATGCAAGTAAAATTCAAAGCTAAATAAATTATTTCATAACTCATTATTATCTTTTACTGATATGAAAAAAAAATATAAATAAGCACTAAAAGTAGATTATACAATTCAAATACTGTCGGTTCTAGATAAGTCCCTTAAAATACTGAATTATGGACAGTTCTAATTATCAAGTGGTTCCATTGCTCCGGCTCAGCAAATTTTTCTAAGAGAAATGGTACCTGAAGTGCTTTAATAGCAAATTTGCAACTTCGAATTGTGGAAGGTTAGACGCCGATGAGTTTGAATTACCGCGAGGTTTTGGTAAATAGCAGAGGATTTTTCCGTTCTAATTACCGAGAGAACAAAATTATATGGATTTAGTTCGAAATATCATGAGATTTTGATAATTCTCGATAATTTGAACCTCTCCCGAGGTCCCTATTAACGAGAGTCGACTATGTTCTGTGTAAATTTTGTGGTGAATGCGTCTGGTTATGAAAACATTATGTAAGCTGATCGTGCCAAAACGCCCGCTTTTTTTGAGAAGTCGTTAAACCTATATTTATTGCATTTTTTAAGTTTTCTTCTTCGGATTGTACTTCTGAAATAGTTATTGTGGTACAAGGGTGTAAAATAAGCCTTTTTTAACGAGGAAACGAATGTAAAATACGAGTCATTAGTCGAGTGTTTCATCGTTTCTGAGTTAAAAACCAGATTTTACATCCGAGCAGGACATAATTTTGTTTGAACTTTCCTAAAAAATTCACATTAAAATATTTGTCCATTACAACGGTATCTATTTGAAAAATTTTTTGGGTCTGGATTTAAAATTTTGCTGCTTTTTTTCAAATATCGCCGAAATTTTCACTTTTTTCGCCCTAGTGAAATAGAAATTCAAAATTTTCACTCAAACATTACAAAACTCAAATGGATAACGAAAAGCGTATGTTTCTATACGAAAGTACAAAAATTATTTTAATTTATGGTAAATTTCAATATAAAATTTTGGCATTAGAGGCCTAATAATTTGGAAAAAGTGTTGGTGTTTTAAAGCACTTGTGCTCTAAAGAAATACACTAGTGCTAAACCCTCTCGAAAAACAAGATCTTGGAAATATTGGAATTTTGCTGGAATTCAAATTATATTTTTACACGAAATTATTACCGATGCAAATAAATGGATTTAAATTTTGATAAAACTCAAATTTTAAGAAGGTTCACTATAAAATCTGATATTTGCCATTATTTTATTGATGACACATCTTCCGGATTCTATGTGCACACTATTTTAAAGAAAAAAATTCATTTGAAATTAAATTAACACGTCAAATTTGCCACTAATTGGCGAACGTGTCTATTTGGAAATTTCCTGTTACAATACATTTAAAACGAAAAGATGGTAAGAGACACAGTAAAAGACGGTAAAGATAGTCAGCTTTTGTATGAAATTACTATGTTGTGCTTCTAGGTGGCGAAGTTTTAATATCTATTTTATGCAATAATATTCATAAAAAATTGTAGTGCAATCCAAAAATTAATAATAAAAAAACAAAAATAAAAAAAAACAATTAATAATGAATAAAGAATCAAACATCTCTTTCGTAGATACATTTATTAAACCTCTTTATTTTAACTGACACGGGAACTTATTCAATTCCATAGAGCTTGAGGGTCCTGTCCATGCTGGTTGAGGCTAGATACTGGGCATTTTTGCCGAACCTCACCCCCGTTGCGATGGCCGTGTGGTCGTTGAACATTTTCAATTCCTGCCACTGTTTGCAGAGGTAGACCCTGACGTCGGTTCCAGCGATGGCCAGATACGTTCCGCTTTGATCGAAGCACAGATCCTTCACCTCATGCCCATCGTCCAGTTGAATCGTCTTGAAGTTCTTCAACTTTCTCAAATCCCACAGTTTGACGCAGGCATCATCGGCAGCCGTCGCCAAATAATAACCGTTTTCGGAGAAGGAAATGGCGGTGATCGGACCAGTGTGTCCCGGGAAATTGGCCACGTTGCTCTGCTCTTTCAGATCCCAAATTTTAACCTGAGAATCGTCAGTTCCCGTGCCAAAAATCAAACCATCAGGGTGAAATTGAGCCGTTGTTAGGCCAATCTCGTCAGTGTCCATCACTTTGGAGAGAAGGGAACCGGTCCTAATGTCCGAGAACGCCCAGTGTTTGTCCGTGGAAGTGGAGAGGATATAGTCCCCAGTTGGGTGGAGAGAAAGTCCTGTAACAGGCTGATCATGGCAACGGAGCAAGAGGGTCGTTTGAGAAGTCGGAATATTCCAAATGCGAATCGTTGAATCCGGGGAAGCTGTGATCGCCACCTCTTCTTTGGGATGGTAGATGACCTTTGTAACCTTCTTAGTATGTCCCTTAAGGATCTTAACCACCTGCTCGGTGTCTTTGTTGAAGATAGTCGCGTTTTTGTCATTTCCTCCGGTGATAATCTTGCTCTGATCGTAGCTGTTAATGTCCAGCGCCAGGATGCCTGGGACACTGGCTGAATGGAGTCCAGGGTGCGAGGCCAAGGTCTGGAAATCTTTGATAGTCTCCTGCGTTGCCAGCTCCTCTGGAACCGTCCTTCCCTTCTTCTTCCTCTCCTTCGTCAAAACCGTCGCCTTCTCCTGCAATTTCTCAATCACCTCCGCGGAGAGTCCAATTTGCTCGGTGGCATTAACAGTCACAGTCTCAGAAGCTGCGGAAATCGAAGCCTGTTGCTGTGAAGCCATGATGCCCGCCTGAGGTTTGAGCGTGGCAAGAGCCTCTCGCGCAGCAGTCACTTCCTTGTTCAGTCGCGCAATCACTCGACAAGCGGCGTCGTGCTGGTACAAAGCGTGGCTCAGCTCCTGTCGAGCTGTCTGCAGCTGCTGCCTCTGCGAGAACGTGTGCAGCATTATCGCGTCCCACTCGTCCTGCATCGACTTCAACGTCGCCGGGATGCTCGTCGCGCTCGGAGGCTTCGGCTTCACAATTGGAGGGGCTGCAAAAGACGTTTGTTTATTAGAATTTTTTAGCTTCATTTACCAAATTTTAATAGTAAAATTTATAGTGGTATAAGAATTGGTTTTTTATATTTCCTACGTTAAACTCAATAAATTTTTATGTTTTTATATCAAATAACATGAAAAAATTTCGATGAAAGTTAACTAAACGATAAATTACAGCTAATTTAATTAATCAATCTAATACAATAAAATCCGTTTAATATGATTTCACTTATAGTGACCATCCGATAATTGTTACCGATATTTGAGAAATTGTGTCCGGTTCTAGTTAATTTTCATACAGCTTATTAAAGTTATTGATCAAATCGAAAGAAATGTGGAGGATGAAGTCCAGAAAACAATTACCTACCACAGGAGAGACACTAGTGACTGCAATTTCCTACAATTTTTAATTATTATCATTTCTTTTTATATTGTCTCTATTATCTTTATAGTATAAAATAATATTTCCTTTTATTAAAACTAATTCAATTTCATATACTGCTCATCAATTACGTCAGTGTGTCATAGGATAATATTACAAAAGATTCGATCGTACTTCTTGACATAATTATGTGCTTTTCCAACTAGTTTTTACAAGATTTTATACAATTCCTATATTTATTAGCTATTTTTCGTTGAAATATGAAATAAAGACAACCCAGTACAAAATTAAGGTCTAAACACATATAATTAAGGGAAGTACTTGTCAAACGAATAGAACTTTTGGTCACAATTTTTCAATTTTATCACCGAAATAGAGTATCAAGCACTGTATCACTGATATTCCTGTGATAACAGTCATCATTTACACCACATTTAGAAGCCAAAACCATTTAAGGCAAAATTTTCTTTTTGTAATTTAATAGGAAAAAATAAATTGATTAATAAATCATAGTCAACTTTATTATAGAGACACAAAAAGCGTCAAAATATATTTTCATTCTACGCTGCTAAGATCAAAAATTATAATTTTTCGTAGTTTAATTTTGGTACAAAGTACTAATTTTGTATATTCAAACAATTTGTAATTGTCTGCAGGTATTCAATTATACTCAATTCAATGCTATACGTTTTTGAAACAATTTATAGAAGAAGCATTAGCTACTAAAATGTAAACATTTTTCAATAGAATTCTATAAAAATATTAATGTTTAAATTGAGTAAAGATTTAGAAAGAGATAAAAAATAGAAAGAGTTATGTAAATGACACATTGCTGAAGATGTGTTTTCAATAAAATAATGGCAGTTTGAATTGTATTTTAAGAATAAAATTTCAATTTGAAAATCAAATGACTTTTTAAGACGACATTTTGTTGTAAACGAATGAGTACAAATTGCCAATACTGGGAATGAAAAACTTTGGTTACTATGATTGATTTTGAATTGTACTATATTTTTATGAAATTTCGTCACAAACACATATATTTATAAAATTTGAATAGTAGCTTTTTGAGTAAATTGTGGTAAATTAATTTTTAATTTCAATTACTGTAAAGTACTGTAACAAAAATGAAGTTTCTTAATGTAACCCTCTTTCATCAATGTAAATAGACCTTTCTCCTCAATCCCAGCCCTTGTGATGTCCAAAAAAATGTGACGATACGGGTAATCCCAAACACAATAAAAAATAATAAAAAAATTAAAGAAATTTTCGTAAATTTTCTTTAAAAATGTTATTATTTTATCGAGAAATTTAAGAATATATTGAGGAAATAGGGTTTCAGCTTAATTTTGCGACATATTTCAAATGTTATTATACAAATAATTCTAAGCAAAATAACTGTAAAATTTTTATTAATTGTGTATATCTTTTAAGTTTTTGTGGTTTATTATTAAACAGTCTAAAAATTAAGCAACATTCACCAATTTCCAATTAAAGTACCAAATAATTAGCAATTAAAAGTCTTTTGGTAATGAAAAGGATACCCAGTTAATTGACTGAACACTTTTAAAATACGAATAACTAATATAAATCAATTACTTTATAAAATGGCCTGAAATATATTCCTGTTTTTACCTAACAACCGTAAGAAGTAAAAATAAACGAAAAATTATATTTTAAAACATATAGTAACAAACCACTTATTATAAAACTCGAAATACTCTTAAACGTTTAAATGTGAAAAAGTCAAATATAATAATTGAAACGAAGATATGGGATCTGTGTTAACTATTCAATCAGTAAAATATGTAAAATATCTAGTTTTAGATTAAAAATAATGAACGTTTGGTAAACACTCGGGTTTTTAATTGAAAATCCCAGAATTGTACCAGTAAAATTGTAAATTTTGATGTAGTATTTAAGTTTATTATAAAAGTATATAGATTATTCTATTTTAATCGAAACAATTTATGCCTTTGATTCATAAGCATAGACTAAAATGTTAAATAAACATATATATTCTAGTTAAACTATAAAAAACAAGCTTTTTCTTACTTTTAATCTCAATCAAGTCTTCAATTTTCATGTCTTTGCCGGTGATTGGATCGCATCCGTTTTCCGTGATATATTTCTCGATAAGGCGCCTCTCGAAGATAGCTCCTGACTGTGGGGAGACGACGGGCTGGTCCGGGACCTCATTAGATACTGGAAAAGCAGAAAAAGTTAGTGTTTGTTTACCCGAAACCGTAAAACTGCATTACTTGCGCACACCAACGCCATTTGTGAGTTATTTCGTATTCAGTTGATACTTTTCACTGTATTTCACTAATTGAACCTTAAACCGGCGTGTTTTTAATTGAAAATTTATTGTTTTTTATATTTTGGGAAGAAAACAGCATTTAAAGCTGATTATACCAGGTAATATCTAAATCTCACATTTACGCTATTTACCTATACCAAATTCAACGCTTCTTAAACTATTACTCGTTGTCACTTTTGACAGTCAAAATGTCACATTACTTAGGAACCCTAACTTTAAAGAACTGAGATATTTATTTTTTCCAAATTTTTGAGTTTTTGTGCAATTTTTATTTAGACAGTTGTGCCGCAAATCATTGAAACAAGGCCAATGTCGTCCAATCCGTTGTTTCCAGAAGATGTTCGAGCTCCTCGATAGACTATTCACGAAATTTGGAAGTTTTTTGGTGGGCTCGAACTTATTAGTCCAATTTGCGCTTTACCTGTGGCGACTGATCCAGAGACGATATATGCTGCCCAAGCCGCCCAAGATCCGGAGGACAAAAGAGGAGCCGAAGATGGCGAGTTACACGTTTAAACCGTTTCAGTTGCTAGAGATCTGCTTTGACAATGACGAGGGCTATGAGGATGTCGAGGACATTGAGGACGATATCCCGCTGCCCAGGAGCGGGCACAGGATATCGTTCAATCGAAATGGGATTTACGTTTTCGGGGGATACAACCACGAGCTGGGAGACAAAATGTTTGCGGAATTGTGGAGGTTTAACATTAACTCTTATAGATGGGAACTGCTCTTGGACAGTTCCTATGAACAGATGCCACAGGAGCTGGCCTCGATGACCATCTGGAGGAGTGGGAATGCCTTTTTAGTAAGTTTAAATAGTAATCACTTATAAAATGAAACGATTTTTAAAATACTACTTTTTTGTCACACTAGTGCGAAAAAGTGATGGAAGTCAATGAAGTAATTTTTTATATAAGATTTATTAAAAGGGTATTTCTTCTTTTTCAATTCAAATACTTTTTATCTGAATAATTTCAAGGAAATAAAAAGAGAAAAACAATTTTTTACTAAATATTCATCTGTTTTTAGAAAAGATAACCTAATTTCTAAATGATATTATTGTTAAATAGAAATTAAGATATTGACTTCATGTGATTACCTCTCTATACTAACATACTGCTGTGACTCAAAAGAATAATAATTTACAAAACATTTTATTTGTTCAGAATACATTCTCATCAACTTTGCTAATGAATAAAATTGTACTTTTGCGTCATTGAATATCTGTATTAAACTGTATTTATTTTATATGAAAGCTATATTTATATTTTAAAAGTCTTGCAATATGTTCATCATAAACTTTTAAAAAATGGCTCTCCTTAATTTTCGAAATTAATTAATTTTTTCTCGTTATTTGATACTAAAATTAATAATATTTAAGCAACAATTTAAAACACAGCATATATGATAATCTCATTTTAGTAAAATTTAAAAACTTTTATCAAGTATTTTGGAATGTGTTCAATTCTAATATTTTCCCAAATATATTTTAAGAATTCATATTTTTTACACTTTTGTATCGAAAGGTTAGCTTTTTGATATCGATTTGAGTATCGTAATGCTTCACTTTTTCGCACAAGTAAAAAAAAGTTATAAATTAATTAACAAATTCGAGAAAAGAACTGAACTACTTTTAATCCAAGGTGTTTTAACGGTCAAATAACCGTTCAATTAAAGACCGTTGTAACAGTCAAATTTATTAAAATTAGTTTTAAATGAATTTTTAAAGAAAGTGGAAAAAAATATGGGCTGCTCTGGTGTAAAATCCGGATCATTTTACACCCTTGTAACACAAATAACTATTATTTTGTTGCTCAAAAAGAATATTATGGTACATATTTATCTGTCAAAGAATTCTTTAAGGCACTAGTGCTTTTATTATTAATGTTCGACTACCGTGAATGTATCAAATTGAAGAAATTTATATGAAAGTTATTTTGATATATCATTCTTATTATTTTTTTTTAAATTTATTTTTAAAAAATGTTGTATTAAAAACGGTCGATACGAATATATAAATATATGAATAAGATAACGATGCACGATATCGTATAAACGGGTTTATTGTGGACAGTCATACATCCCTCCCCGAATAAATTCCTTGTTTTCCCTCCCTAACGCCATTGCTGTCCCTAACTATCTTATTGCCATAGATATAGTATTTCCATATATATAGTTAAGTGACTATTAAAATGGGATAGGGGAAACCCGCCATTCAGCACCGCACACTAGGGCAGTATAAGTCGGTAAACTTTAGTGGATAGATTCAACGTTAATAATATGAACATTTAGTATGAATTACCAGCTATTTGCGCATTAAATTAATATTTATGTTGAATAACAATTATTTCGATTAAACCGAACAAACGAAAAATCTTTTAAAAACTGAATGTAGACTCAACAGAATCATTTAACAAATAAAAACGATATTGTTCTTGAAAATAACCAATCAATCCATATTTATTGCTTTATACGAATTAAAATAGTAATTAAATATTGTTGGTAAAACACACTAACACAAAAATGTTTGCTGATATTTGGTATTGCATAATTATATTTTATTTTTTTCTTACCTAGCACAAAATAATTGGACTTTGTTTGTAATTTCTTCCAAATTTATTTCGTCCCCCTTAAAGTAATCCCCTCTGGCTACAATACACTTGTGCAGACGATTTTTCCAATCCTCAAAACAGTTGTTAAAGTCAATTTTCGGAATAGCGTTCAATGCGCGTAGGTTTTCACGTTTAATATCTTCAATTGACTCAAAACGGTTTCCCCGGAGCGGTCGTTTGAGTTTGCTGAATAGCCAGAAGTCACACGGAGCTAAATTAGGTTAAAACGGTGGTTGCGGGATCCTTTCGATATTCCAAGGATCCCAGTTATGAATCTGACTGTAAATCGTCGATTTTCAAGCAGCAAAGCTTGGTTGAAATTAAAATTTAATTTTTCGACGTCTTAAATACTATTAGTTTTAAATTTTGTTTAAACTCAAATTTAAATTCACTAGAAAATCGGATATCTGCAATTAATTTTTGAAAAATTCTTCTTCAGAATCCTGTTTCAATCGTATTTTAAGGATAAAATTCAATTTGAAAATCAAATGACGACATTTTGTTGTAAACAAATGTGTACAAATTGTCAATTCTGTGAATGAAGTAAGTTGGTTATTAAGATTGATTTTAAATTGGACTATGAAATTTGTATGAAATTTCCAGTCACAATTACATTTAAAAAGAATGGAAAAAAATAAGAAAAGACGAAATAGGGGTTTGACTGATGTGTATGGAATTTAGTCCTGTTTAATCTTCATGGTTTAATACAAATAAATCGAGTTTTATCAAACTTTTCTCTTTTTTTTTATAATATTCCTCAATCCTAACCAAATTTCCTTAATTTTCTTTTCAGATTTATGGAGGATCAGGTTATCCTTTTGGACAGCAAAACTCAAATAAATTGCATATTTGCGAAACGGGGAAGGATCCTCCGACGATACAGGAGATCCAGACGACTGGGGAGCAGCCGCCAGCTTTGTACGGGCAGGCGATAGTTGTAAATGAGGGTTTTTTGTATGTGATTGGAGGGACTTCGGGCTTTGATTATTCGAGCGACATTTACGAGCTGAATTTGAGGACCAGGGAGTGGCACCACCTGTACCAAAGTCGGCCGGAGATCCGAGAAACAGACCCCCACCCCCGGTATAGGCACGAATTGGCGATTTTCGACGACAAAATTTACCTGTTTGGCGGCGGAACAACGGAGGTCACCTTCGACCTCATCACAATACCAGTCTTTGACATCAATTCGAGATCGTGGAGCCACATCACAACGAAATCAGACCCCAAAATTACCAGGCTGGAAAAGGCGTATCCCAAAGCGAGAAAGTTCCACTCACTGGTAATTATTTTCATAGTTTTTTAAATATTTATTTGTGCTACAAGGGTGTGAAGTCAACT
>JXOV01012420.1:4211-14276 GCA_001014945.1 Clogmia albipunctata
CAAACAAATGTTTCATGTCACAATAAAATAGGCATTTGCCTTATGACCAAGTAGTTAAGAGGAATTCCAACCGTTAGCGGCAACTTCACAAGTTAACATTTAAATTGGAGCATTTGTGAAACATGCTAGTTTTTTAATTTTCCTTGTAAATAATGAAATTTAATGCGAAATTGTAAAAATTTCAGTACTCATGAGTGGAGTGCAAAAAACGTTATGTCCTGCTCTCGTGTAAAGTCCTGTTTTTTAACTCGGAAACGATGAAATACACGCCTTCGGCTCGAATGTTTCACACTCGTTTCACTCGTTAAAAACAGTTGAATATATACCCTTGTAGCACAAATAACTATTTTGTAACTTTATACTTAAAAGAAAATTTTGTGGGTTTTTGTTTTGTTGAAAAGACATTAAATTAGAGAGTATGGAAAATTCATAATTTTCATTACAATACAAACGATTAAAATCACAAGTATTTGCACAAGGAAATCGATTTTTGATTCAAACACAAAAAACTGTTTTAGACGAACCGGGAATTAAATTTTTTTATACTGGATTTCTTTTTATTGCGCCTTTTTATGCTTGACGAGAATTTGGAAGTTATTAGGTTAATAATAAACTTTTTACATGCATTCGTTGTTTCTCAAATAAACGAAAAGTCAAGGACTTGTTCTTTGTAGAAAAAAGAGACTTAACTTTTGTTAAAAACTAATTCATTGTTAATAAATTCAGACCATGTATCAACTGTAACGTATGTCGATTTTTCCTCAATATTGGGGTTTTAGTCGACTCTCAATTATTCGAACCTCCATGGGACCTTTAAAATACATCGAATTATCAAGAGTTCAAAATATCAAATGGTTCCATTGATGCTGCTCAGATTGTTTAGTAATTTTTTAAGACAAACAGCGGCTGAAATGCTGCAACAACAAATGTGCAACTTCGAATTGTCGAGTATTAGACGCCGATGAGTTTGAATTGCCAAGTGATTTTGAAAATAACAGAGATTTATTTCGTTCGAATTACCGAGAGCACGAAATAGTATGGATTTATTTCGAAATATCAAGAGATTTTGTGTAGACTTTGGGAGAGGTTAGAAGTATCGAAGGTTTTATTTATCGAGTTTCGACTGTACATTAAAAAGTACAGTTTATTTAAATCTTGCTAGTTATTTGAGAAACTTTCGGGTTTCTCTAAACAAATGCTTGAATTTAAAATTATAAATTTAATATTTATCGCAAAATTTAATAAAAACTTATTATTAAGAAATAGTGATTTGAGTTTTTTTTATAAATATTATCAAAATTAAAAGAATAGTAATTCCTATAGAGCTACTTCAGATATATTTCTCAATTCATTATTACCATTAGTGTTTGCTTCTTCAAAGTATGAGTAAACACCAAATTGAAAGTCACACAGACCAATTATTAAAAGTCTTTGTTCAAAATTGTCTATTGTAACCACATTTCAGGGTCAATTGGCTTAGAATCTGACGGGTGTGAAACAAATATCCAAATCGACATTCATTTTACGCATAATTTTTGTTGATAATTTGTGTTAGCATGAGTAAGAAGCATGACCGAATTCACAGTTGCAAATTTATATATTCGTTTAATCAGATAAGTATATAACGATTTGTTAAGAGACCTTTTTTTAAATTAATTGTTAATTTTTAAATTATTTTTAATATTTTTTGTTGTTGTTATTTTGATGTAATTAATAATTTTCAAATAAAAATTTATTTTCTAAACTTTTAGAGACTCCCTGTATTTTTAAGCAAAAAGAACTGACATTACCTTGGATAATTGTTCTTGGTTCAATTTAATTAATCGGAGTTAACAACTCCATAATTAGGTAGTTGTGCGTGCAAATAATGCGTTTTCTACATTTCATCATAGTACTTATCGAATGTACAAAAGTACTCGTATAATAAAATGAGGAATTCTTCAGCGCATGCCTTCAATTTCTCCTTTAACTCTACCATAGAGCATATATATCCGAGAATTATGTTTATTATGGTACTTTATGGTTCTAAACTTAAACTACCAAGAAATAAATGCAAATTAAAGCCACAGTGACAATTATTTTGCGAAAAAATTAAAAGCCTATAATTATGTAAAGTTCCATTTAATAGCTTTCAACATAATCATTACAATCATAATTATCGATTCAGCTTAATAATATGTAAATTTGCCGGTATTAATTTGAAAGCCTCCTCTAGTATTTCCTCGACGAACACTGCGCATGATTACGAACCGTTCATTCAGAGTGGAATATTAATTGTAATAAATGGGGGTTGAACAGAGAGCAACGTTGAATTAGGGTTAAACGGGGATTTTTTAGGTATATTTATGGGAATTTTGTGGGGTTTTGATTTATTTATAGTTTAAATAGAATTAAATGCAACTACTTTAGTTAATGAAGTGGGTTTTCTGTAACAATTTTTGCGAAAAAAACCAGTGAGTCAGACACGCGGGCTTGGACATTGACACTCGGGTGTAGATTGGCAAAGTGCTCCTCTCCCCGAAAGCTGTTCTCAGTTGGAGTTGCGTTCTCGATTCTGAAACATGTCAATTTTTCGTAGTGGATTTTAGTGTTATATTTTATTTAATTTAGAACCAGTCCTTGTTACTTAAATATGCTAGAATTGTGCTCGTTTATCGGTTTCAATTGAATTGATTGTGTTTTGATTTCGGTTTAATTGTTCTGTTTGTTGAAAATCGCCGCTTTTTGTGCTGTACCAAAGTCATCAATTTGTGTAAAAAGTGGGTGGTTGTGTGTGCGCGCGTGAATTTTGCTGTGATGATGCTTTTGTTGGTCGTCGGTTTGGCTTCGAAATCGAAATGAAACAGTAGTTTGACGAAGGACAGAGAAACAAGGAAAGTGTTCAAGTGATGAGAGATACACACGATAGTCAGCCTTTTGCCACATGTTCGCGTGCCAGATAATGATAAACATCGTGAAAGTCGAAATATGTGCACAAAATATTGAAATTATTTAGTAAATAAGGTGTGTGTGCAAAGTTAGTGGTACATAACATAAAAACAAAAGTTAATTCACCCGAAAGCTTCTCAACTTTTCGATTAGTTTTGCGAAATAACGATTTCATTACAGTTCATACCAGGTTCTATTCCGGTGACAATTTTAGTTTTAATCAGTTACATAAACCGATTATGAAAGCGAAACAAATGTTTAGCTACATAGGAAGTTTTAATCAAAAGTTTCAGTTTAATGGCTAGTTCTACTAGTACATTGCAGTTCTTTGTTAAAGCGTTGGCAATTTCACTTATTTTGCCCCATGTCACCGGGGGGAAAAGTGATTTTATTAACCCCCTTTTCTAATTGTTATTAATTCATACCATTGAACGCATGTAATTAGCTTAAAATTTTAATTAGCTTTTAATTAGTCATATTCAAGTCAAAAATTAATATTTAATACAATGTAAAACGTTAATTGATGACGGGCAAAGGATTGATTAATTACTATTATTAAATCTAGACATTAATTGAAGGAGAGTCGTGTAAAATAATAAAGTTTTAATAGATTAATGTCTACCCTCCTTTCTAAAACGAAGCACGCAACAAGTATTAATATTTTAATTAGTATTTTTCATTAATTAATGAATTTGTGGAAAATTATATTTTAAAAGAAGGGATTTTAATTGTTGATTTAAAACCGGGTTAAAGCCCTTAAGAATTGCAAAGGAAATTCATTTGATACAGCGTGAATTAGCTCTATAAACGCACCCACGATTACTTGATATCTCTGGAATCAGATGTCGTAGGAACTTTAAATTTACTCTTAAAAACTCGCAGTTGTATGTTAAAAAATATTTTCAAATACTTTGATTGTAAAAAAACGGAAAACCGCGTTTGTTTCATTGGTCAGCGCTATAAACGCACCCCCTTATCTCCACTATGGGTTATTTTTTTAACCAATCTAATGATGGGGATAGTTAAATACTTCGAAATATTTCAAGAATTCCAAAAAATTGAGTCGCTATGTCCTAGTATGTCGCCAGAAGCACTCTTTGAAAGTCTAAAAACCCTGATTTCGAATATTGGGATAATAGTATACAAAATTTTCGAATTCCAATAAAGTAATGATGACTATCGAAAACTGTCCTCTTTGTGCATCTCTGGATGTTAATATTAACATAATAGAACAGCTAGTACAGTAAAGGCTATTACACGCCATAGCTAACAAACCGCTCGACGTATTTAATCCAAAGTATTCTATTTTAGAGATCAATAAATTCCCTACACATCGTCCATATATCATTTTTACATTGAACGACTAATTTAGAATCCTAAGTATATTCAAGAAAATGATTATTTTGCTCAATTTTTCCCTATACTTCTTTCATATGATAATTTTGCTGAAATTTTGGATTAGATTCAAATGCCTAGGTTTCTGAGCTAGCGGTCCAATTTTACAACAATATATAGAGAATTTATTGATCTCTAAAATAGTATCANTACATTGAACGACTAATTTAGAATCCTAAGTATATTCAAGAAAATGATTATTTTGCTCAATTTTTCCCTATACTTCTTTCATATGATAATTTTGCTGAAATTTTGGATTAGATTCAAATGCCTAGGTTTCTGAGCTAGCGGTCCAATTTTACAACAATATATAGAGAATTTATTGATCTCTAAAATAGTATCATTCGGGTTAAATACGTCGATTGGTTAGTTAGCTACGGCGTGTAATAGCCTAAAAACCCGTAATGTCAGAAAATATTATCCGAGATTGTGACTTTATTAGCCATTCTATTATGTGAATATTAGTACCCAGAGATGCCGAAAGAGGATAGTTTACGATAGTTATCATTACTTTATCTGAATTCCTAAATTTGTAAATTTTATCATATATTTTTTAATTTGTTCAAATCAGGATTTTTAGACTTTATAAGTGAGCTACTGGAAGCTTACTCTGAAATTGTGACTCAAGTTTTCGGAATTCTTTATATATTTTGGATTGTCAAACTACCCCTATCAATAGACTGCCTAATAAATACTCCATAGAGGAGAAAAGTGGGGTTCGGATATACCGCTGTACCATTCTTAACTTATGGGTTTTCGTTTTTTCGTTATTTCCGAAAATTGATTCAAGTATTTTCAAATCTGCTATGACACAAACTTGTAAACTGTTAAGAGTTATATTGGGTGTAAATTTTAAGATCCAGTTTCCTTAAAATAAGCCATACTAACCGGATGATCTTAAAAAGCGTGCTATTATTTTCGTTTATTTTATAATACCTTTTACATGTTAACCTAATAACACTATGAAATTCGTTATAATATGCGGATGGTCACTATAAGCATATTAAGCGGATTCTATTGTATTTCTAAATACAGACGACTCTCAAGAATTCAAAACTTCGATAATTCGAATCTGTAACTAATTCGAACCTCTTTCGAGGTCCCTTCAAAATCTTTTAATATTTCGAACTAAATCCATATAATTCTGTGCTCTCGGTAATTCGAACGAAACAAATGTCTGTAATTTTACAAAATCACTCGGCAATTTGAATTCATCAGCATCTCACACCCGAAATTTTAAAGATGCAAATTTGTTGTTGCAGCATTTCAAGTTCCTTTTCTCTTAGAAAATGTTTCTGAGCGGTATTTTAAAGGTCTCTTGGAGATTCGATTTATCGAGAGTCAACTATATTTATTATTTACAGTAATAAAAACTAAACCAATCAATATCAATTGAAAGCATAAATTTTTATTAGCATTTCTATTTGCTGTTTATTCATTTTCAATCGATGTTTGAATTGTTGTTGAGGAATCGTTAGAATTCTTCAAATAAATAGAATTTCGAACTGAAATTTATGACGTTACATGCTCTTGGTTTTGTTGCTGGTTTTTTATTGAACTTTCTCTATTAGTTATTGATAATTGGCGCGAAAAATTATTTATGCGATAATCAAATATAGCTGGCACTCTGCCCAAGGCAAAATTTGTATAAACGTGTGCTTGTAAACGGTTTGGACAAATTTGCAATTAATTATTCCTTGCCAATTACAGTCAGAATAAATTATTTTGCAGTTTTCAATGAAATGAAGAAAAAAACATATTACTTTGCATTTTAATTATTAATGCGTTTTTATTAATGAAATCGATAAGCACTTTGGAAAGTTTCTATCAACAATTACTTGTAGTAAATTATACATTTATAGTTCAATAATCGATATTTTTCAATCTCTCTCTTGTTTTGATCGTTGCTAGAAACATATGTTTATAATCTCATAAAATATAGATAGAGAAAATGTGGACGCAAAATAAAAACTGCTATTAGAATATGTGGGAAAGTTGCAGTATTCCAATTGGATGATATGGCAGAAAATTCCAACAATTCGTCAATCAGTAAGTAATCATTATGGTTCATTTATTAAAGTTTCAATTATCTTTTTTTATTGTTTTTAATTGTAATTAACAACTCATATACGAGGTTTGTTCTAAAAGTTCCGAGAATTTTCATATTTTGTATTATCTCATTCGATTGTCGATTTTTTGTCCAAACATATGTTCCCAGTTTTATGTATTTAATAGTTATTTATACAACAATAGGGTAGTTTTAAATAAATAAACACAGAATCCTAAATTTTTAAAATTATTATTGAAATATATGTTGCTCTGTTCCACAAATATTGGTATCGGCTATGCCATAGGACCGTGCCTATATTATAAATTAATTAACGTGCCCTGGTTTTAAATTTTAATATTTACCGATTCAACAGCCATCTGAAATTAATTTCGCTATTTTTGTTCGGTTTTTGGCACATTACCTATATATCATAGATAAATCTGGTTAACTGTAATGTAAGTAAATTATATTAATAGCCTTATATTGCTTTAAATGAAAATTTATTTTACATAAATTAAAGCAAACAAATGTTCCATACAAGAATAAAACAGGCATTTGCCTTATGACCAAGTAGTTTAGGGGAAACGAACTCTATTAGTTTGAATTCCAACCATTAGCGATATTTTTACAATTCAAGTTTTCACATGGAACAAATAATTTAATTTTCCTTGTATGTGAAATTGTAAAAATTTCAGTGCTCACGATAGGACTTCGCTTTCGATGTCATTAACTAATATCCAGGTTTTGTCATATCATATGAACCATTGGAACGAATCTGGATCCATGGCATGAATAGCAATGAATCATTGTCCAAAATTCAGAAATTTAATTTAATGTCCAAAATATTCAAAAAAATATGCATGAATCGATAAGGATGACATGACAACGTCTTTAGAAACATTTCTTTTGTTAATTTGAAGTTATTTAAGAACAATTTTCGTCAGAACTTAGGAGATATTTTTAGTTCATGTTATTCGCGATTCGTTGTCGCCATCATCTCGATCACCTTTATACCATTTTTTATTTGTAATATTTGTAATACTTAAAGCATAAATGCCTTAGAATCATTGCCTTCTAAAAATTTTTGATGAAAAATCTTTACTCCATATTCAATAATCGCCATTTGCACAAAATTCGTCAAACCTTTTTGTCTGTAAAACGAAGGAAATCATGCTTAATCCTTAAAATTGGAACATATGTTCAGGACAAATGTGTTGATACAACATTAAATAAAAATCCACAATCAAATGTGAAATGTGACAAAAATATGAAAATTCTCTAAACTTTTTGAACAAACCTATTATGTTGAATAATCTTAGAAACACTTTACGCTCACAATTAAGTTATTTACTAAAACAGGTTATAGTGCAAGCAAATGTCTGGTTAATAATTAATTTGAAGCCCGACCTTCAGATTTAATAATAACCTTACATTCAGTCTCTATGTTATTTTCTGTTGAGGTTTTTTAAGGAAGATCTTAGTTTATTATTTATATGTTTAATGTTAATCTTTATTAATAAACTAATACTATTAATATTGTTTTAATTTGAGTACGTATAACGTTTTTTTAATACAATGGACCATTGAATCTTCAAACTGAAAATGCAAATTTAAATCGACCGAAATTAGTTTAAAATTTTACTTTTTAAAAATGTATTAATCGTTAGCTCAAATTTATTTTACAAGGACAATAATTCTGTTGAATATAATCAGAACAAGCTTTTTAAATGAAAATTGCAATACAAGGTGTACCGGAAAGTAATTAACGGTTTTTCGAAAAAGAAAACTACGTAATTTTCAAATAAATGGAAAATTTATTTATTCAAAGTATTGGCCTCATGATTCTATACTTCTTTCCCATCTTTCTGACAATTCATGGATTCCATTTCCGAAAAATTCGATAAAAGAGTCCTAGATTGGTCCAACTTCTGACGTTGTCATGTTTATGGAATTGCTGTTTAGCCAGGTCATGTTGCATTGATCCGAACAAGTGGTAATCGGAAAGCGTAAAATCTAGGGAGTATAGCGGGGAGGAAAGGCATTCCATTTGGCCGTTTCTAGGTATGTTTTAAAGGGTTTTCAAAGGCAAAATGTGACATTAAAATGTAGTTAAATTTTCACGGCTTCAATTTATACGACTCCCAATAGCTCACTTTCGGATCGTTTCCATTGCGTTCGAAATGGTTTTTGTACTCCCGTATCGAAACATACGCTTTTCAATATCCATATGAGGTTCGTAATGTTTCACTTTATGGCACTTAGTAGAGATTTTGAATTTTTATTTCACTAGTGAAAATCTAGTATAAAATCTATTAGTTTGAATTCAAACCGTTAACGGTAGCTCTAAGAAAGTAACAAATTTCAATTTCAATATATTGTCATTTTTAAACTCTGAGTATATAATGGTTTTCGCTATTTTATTTTAGATTGTGTTTTGAAAAGATTAATTATACATATATTTTTTATTAAAAATAACGTAAGTGCCTACCTCTCCATACAATTTAAGGTTTCACTTGAAACATTTGTGAAACATGTCAATTTTTAAATTTTTTTGAATACTGAAAATTAATGTATAGTTGTAAAAATATCAGAGCTCATAAGTGGAGTGCAAACAACGTTTTGTCCTGCTCGGTTGTAAAGTCCTGCTTTTTAACTCGGAAATGATGAAACACGCCTTCGACGCGAATGTTTTACACTTGTTAAAACAGTTGACTTTTCACCCTTATAGCACAAATAACTATTGTTGATCGTCTCCAAATGATTTTACAAGTTCTTCTTGCATTTATGATGCATCTTGGTCGAACAATGCCTTAAAGTTTTATTTTCTCACTCTTTCGGCGCTCCTTGTCTTCCATGTAAAAAATCATCACTTTAATAGTTATTTATACAACAAGGTCGATAAGATAAGGCATTATTAAACACATGGGTTGTTTTGAGCCACGAGCGCAAGCGTGATGTCAGGAAAGTATAATGCATATGCGTCAAATCAGAAAATTGCAAATCGTATCCTGTTAGAAAAATCGTTAGTTACTTTCCGATACACCTGGTCAATAACATTTAAGTAATTATATTCATTTTCATAATTTTTAAAAAAAATTATCTATAATATCGTAATGTATATAATGTTATGTAAATAATTACAAATTATAAGTTTATGTCTTTTTAAGATTGCAATAATATTAATAAATCGTCATTTTTATACTTTTTTGTTTTAATACAAAAATATTCTCTTTAAGCAAATTGAAAAACATACAAATATTAAATTTGAAATTTAATTTATGCATTTTTGTAGCTTAAAATTGATATTATGACACTCAAATTTGTTTTGTCAAAGTCGTTATTATATCAAAAGTGCTTTAAAGAATTCTTTAAAGCACGTGGGCTTTTCTTTATTATTAAAGTGTGACTTCCGTAAAAGAAATTCATTAAATTGATATGGTCGTCAGTTTTAAAGGGCTAACCTGTAATTGGCCAGTATTAACGATTTTTTTAAATTTTATTGGAAAACCACCTATTGGAAATTTTTGAACTACGCCTCGCGGCTATGAGTAAGAGAGAGATGCAAAATATTTCAAATTTTTAATTAAGAGCCGCTTAACGATTTTTTTAATTAAACTATTTTTTTATTTTTGTGTAAATTTAAAAATGCATAAAATGTTGTATAAAACACGGTCGATAAGCATTCTTAAACA
>JXOV01012436.1:0-10839 GCA_001014945.1 Clogmia albipunctata
ACTATTACTATACAAAATTGTATAAAATGTAATTATATTAACGGTAAATGCTGTTCTTTAATTTATCGGCGAAGATTCTTCCTTGTGTAGGTGAAGGAATCTCAAAATATTTGAAGAGGGTTAAGTCCTGGCTACTTGAGGTTGATGCTGGACGATTGATGCAGTCACAGTATTGTGTTTAATTTAACTNAACTGATTTGATCTACTTTCATTTTACTAGATAATCTGTTTAATCTTTTTGAATTGTATTGTTTTTTTTGCTTCCATGCGTTAATTGATTTTGTAAACTCAAATTTGTGTGAATTTGAAAACTTAAATCCCTCAGCTTAACTCGTGAATTCCACTAACTGTTGTAGCAAATGTTGTACTATTATTATGAATTGTATTATAATGCATTTATGATATTCGCAAAATAAATAAAAAAAATTTAAATAAGAGAAATATTTCTTTTAAAAAAATATTTGCATTTGATTTGAAGTTTACTCTTGTTTTCGTCGATATTTGAATCTGGTCAAAAAAGAAAGTACTATGAGACACTATTTTAGATGACAGTCAATTGTAATATCAATTGTTTCATTTATTTATTCTCAGAAGAGTAATGAGAAAATCTACGCATTGGAGCCAGGTTCAATTTAAAATAAATGTAATTGTTTCCTATGTTAAAACATTAAATATAAAGTATTGCACGCAAACATATTTGTTATTACGTTCAAAAATGTTATTACACAGCGTATAATATTAAATTCTTTATTAACGACACCAACCGCTAGGGTATAAAAATTTGTGTTTTTTAATGCTATTTTTAAAGGATCTTTACTTTTAAAATTGCATTAAATAAAAGATTTAATCAAATTAGCAAATTTTAAATTGCAAATTATTTATAGCCTCCATTATTTAGTTCACTTTGATCTTTTAATCAAAACTTCAACTAATTATTAATGGAACAATGATCATTTTTCTTAAAAATATCCCTAAAATTTTAATTAATAACTGAATCCTAATAAATAAAAATTAATAAAAATATTTACTCCAAAGCAATTCCAATAAAGCAAGATTCATGCATTCAATAGAGTTGTTGTAAGTGGTTTAACAATTTTGTGAAATGTAAGTTTGTGTTATAAATTGAAAATCTAAATGAATATTTATGAGTTTGAATTCCATGAATTCCCTTGTGAAATTTAGGTTAGAACTGACACAGTAAAGCATTCTAAAAATCAATGTGATTTAAATATTTCAAGAAAAAATACAAGCTAACAGTGTAATTCCGTTCTATTTTCCAGTGGCCAGAGAATTCTTAGTGCTGGAAACTAATTTCAATATTTGTTATTATTCTTTAAAAAATGATAACGATTCTTGTGATTTTTCGCGTTTTTGACAATTAAAGACATATTTGCGAATATTGTATTAGTTTCAATATTTTAAATTATAATTTTTCATTGTTACGCTCATTTATTAAAACATTGTAATTTATTTAATTATACCAATTATACCAATTTGATAACCTTTAATGTTTATGTTGTCTTCAAATCAGGAGTATGAAAAATATATAAAAGGCGATAACTAGGGACTAAAAAATAATAAAAAATAGAATTATTACAGCACTCCGTGCAGAAAAGTAAACCGTTACAAAACCAATTCGCGTGAACAAAAGTCTACTTTTCGATACAGAATTGCACAAATTCATTTTATTTCAATATAAATATTTTTAAAAAAATTCTTCTGATTTTAATAATTTCATTTTTTTTCTAAATAATTGTTTTAGCATTAATAAAAGCAGAAGATCAAAGAGTTCCAACCAAAAACCGAAATTTTCCAGATCAACATTCGGTTGATTTTCTGAAAAACATTTAATTAGTTATTAAATTTATGTAAAGAATAAACAATTTGATCTATTTATGTGCTTTCTCGACGATTATATGCAGAAAGAGTGTCAAGCCTCGTCTTTTATTAATTACTAAATATTAATATTATTTGCAAGGTGATATTTACATTAATAATTTACATGAGTAAATAGGATAATGAACGGATCAGGCAGGAAAGAGATGGAGAAGCAATTTGGAGTGTCGGGAGTTACTTCTAAGGTCCAGAAACTGTGGCGGTAAATTTGGATCACCACAATATCATTTGTAATAATTTTGTCTTTTAACAATTTCTCACACAAGTTTTATAAAAAGTTTGATTAATTTAATAATAGTTGTTATCAAAATTTCTCGTTGATAGTCCTAGGATTTAAAATTTTCCAAAAAACACAATTTCTGTAGTAGAATTACGAGCATATTCAAGTTCAATTAAAAGCACGACCAAACTCAATATCTTCAATTCTTGTGTCCAATCAATGCTGCTTTATGGTTGTGAATTTTGGGTGGTTACCGAGGAGTTTAAAAATAAACGGTAGATATTTGTAAACAAGTGCCTACGTTTAATTCTGCAGATTTTCTGGCCAAGAGTCCTTTCCAAAGAGGAACTGTGGATAATAACAGGGCAGCTAAAAATAAATGAACCCATTATAAGGCGTAAATACAGATGGATGGGACACAGTTTGAGGAGATAAATTGAGGAGTCAAGTCATATGGTACTTAGCTCGATACCCCAAGGATTGAGAGCGCGTGGAAAACCGAAGATGACTTGGAGAAGATCCACTCAAAAGGAAACAGCAATGTCGACCCAACAATTGTGGAATGACCATAAACAGATCCCGATGGCGAGCCTACGTCAACAGTTTTTTTTGTTTGGGGTTAAGAATAAAAATCGTCAAAAACTCTCTTCCATACTAACCGTGGCGCGACGGAGAAGAGTGGAGCTCTCACCCATCAAAAAACCCGATTTCTTACTGTGCTTGGGTATTGCCCATCAACTTTTGATTCCATTATTTGAAAAACAATCGTTAAACAATCCCTATAGTTTGGTCATCATTATGACTCGTACGAGGTTATCCATTCTAATCCAATTATGTGAGTTGGACACACCAACATCAGGGATAAGACGTATGGTCCAGGAGGCTTTATCCTGGCTTTCGTTTAACCACTGCTCTTGCTATTTAGCGAATGTTATGTCCTTTTCAATAATTTTGTCCATTCCATTGAACACGTTTACCGCCTCCTTAACCTTAAGTCGAAACGGAGGACATCTAGAGATCACCTCCGCTGCAATTGTCGACATTGTCCTGTATCATGAGCAGATTCGTAGTGTAACTTTTCTTGAGGCCTTGTCAATAATAGTGCGGTATTTTCGCCACTTCATCATATCATACCAATCGTCAATAGCTTATGATCCACTTTGGATTAGTTTCAAGTAAAAACTGGAGTTCCAGTAATTCCCTTAATAAAAACTAATTGTTGTAATGTCTCGAGGTCGTCCCGAAACACCAATGTCTATTTTAATAATAAGGTTTTTATTATATTAAAAAACTTTTCATATTTTTTTTGAAAAACCCAATCTCAATAATTTAATATTTTAACACATCAATTTTCCGAGAGAGCCTAAGTGATTTGAAACAAAACAAGGCGTATCTGGGGGCATAAATTAATGGTCAGAATGGCGTGTTTCGTCCTTTTCTCGCTAAAAAGTGGCTGGAGGAGCATGCTGCGATTTTAATCAATGGAACATGAATCTCTCTTCTTTTTTGGAGAATCGAATTGAAAATTCATTAAATGAAGCGATTGCTGTTTTATCCTCGAGATTACAAATGGATATATTAATTAAATGGGCACAGTCATTTGGAAAAGAGACTACAGACCAATTTGTTTAATTTACATTAAAGTGGAATTAATCAGCGATTCCATTCAATTCGAAGAGCTCTATTTTAGAGAGGAATTTAATTGAATCGATTCGATATTTTGACTGATTTATTACCACAGAGTATTTATTGGTAAAATGGGGTGTATTTTTTTAAAATAAAAATTGAACATTAGTACTGGATGATGAGTTGTAAATAAATTTAAATTGCGAAGGGTTAAGAACTGATTTATTGGCAACCATCAATCATTAGATTTATTTATTGATTTAGTAATTAATTGATCGTTTGAAATAAATAATTCTATTTTTTAAACTGTTATTATATACAAATATATTCATATAGGAGAAGTACTTACTAAATGGCATATAGTTTTGTTTTTGGATAATAATTCTTAATGGGTAGCATCTAACAACGTCATATTATACAGTAATCATCTTTGAATATCTTTATTAAAATTAAAATTCAATTGTAGTTAAAAATGACCAGAAAAAAGCAGCTTAAAACAGAAATTGATGACTAGGAACGCAGGTTCAAAAAGCATGAACCCAATGCCAAGAATTAACATACGTTCTCCGAGTCTAGATCTTGAAAAAAGATCACTACAGTTTATGTGATATGTGAACTTTAATCTTCATTATTAATATAAGTATATAGAAATTATTCATTATAATAATCGTAATCAAAGAATCATGTTTTAAGATCTCGTCGCAGGAGAGTTCAATAATAATAACTCAACCTTTTTTGGGAATTCTGGTGGAGCATACGAAATAAGACATTTCTACGTAAATGCCATCGTGAATTGCTGTAATGGAGAAGAGACATTTATTCAGCTCTCATATTTGTGCATAGGTTTTAAAAATTGTTGTTTTTATAAAATTTACATTGATTTTTATTCTTATTTTTATCTTTTATCCTATTTGTTTATTTACTCATTAATCTTAGCTGTCATGAAATTGTTATTGCAATCAATATGTAGTTGCCAATTGTTCAAATTACAACAAAATAATAAATATATTAGAAAAACAAAAAATAAAATCTAAATCATAACCCTTATAAATTTAACTTAAAAGATTCTTTATACAGATTTTAAAATGAAAATCCTCTTGCTTGCTGAAGGCTCAAATAAAATGTAAAAGCTTTTACGCAACAAAAAGTTTTGGATGAAAAATTGGAAGAAGAATATCTCGTTTTAAACGCCAAAAAATTGAAAACAAATTTACGAAAACCTTTTAAATTTCATGGGTAATAATTCATTCTTATTTATCCGGTGAGTACGGATGTTTTCAGGGTGGTACGCTTGTTGATTTTTTTAATTTTTATTTTTTAATGGACATTGTGCTTTCTGTAATTCCTATAAATATTCCATTTTTTTTCCTTAAAAGGAAAAGTACCATGATTAGCAATAAATATATTGTAATAAAAAAATAAAGGCTGCGCCACCAAGACGGGAGCTCGGGTTATTGCCCGGGCTGAATTTATTGTGTTTGATAAGCTGTACTCAATATACTTTAAACAACAATGGTTTATTTTCTAAGAATTTTCGAAATCAAATGATCTATTGGTTCCAACAATTTAAAAATAAGGTACAATTGTTTTTCTTTTTTTATGTTTAAGAAATTGTTTTATATAATGAAATATGAGTTAAAAAATTAATTCCATAAATATTGCCAAAACTGTGAAATTAAATAAATATTTTCCGTATCCATTTACTGCGTGATCATTCAATCTTGTTTTCGGTGACCTGATTAATTTGATCAAAGTGAGCTGGAAAAGTCACAGGATAAAAACGAAGTTCTGTAATGGTTTACTTTACAGCACTCGTGCGGTAATATTTCGAATTTTTCACGCCATGTTGTCCCCAATTTAATGAAATTATATATACAGTTGTCAAAACCAAATATGTTATTTAAATATTTTAATATGAAAATTTCGTCGTGAAATTAAAAAAACGGCTTTGGACGGTTTTACTATTAATTATCGATTAACTGGCATTTTTTTCAGAATTACACAAAATAACGTTCAAAACACATGTGAATTAGGTTATTACAGAATTCATTAGTTACGGCAAAGCTCGAAAACACCACCCCGTCTCCAAGAGTTGCTGAGTTTGGAGATTGAAAAACAATGACAGCGCACAAGTTGAAATTTGAAGATGTGACCAGCGCTTATCCCTGGCACTTTGCACTATTCCATATTTGTAATGAATTCTTATTCTGATTCTGTCCTGCTTAAGTAATAAACGTGTAAAATTAAATCTGAAAAAGTGGCTTTGAATATTAATAGAGAGTAGCCATTTTCAGGGAATTTTTATGGATTAGTTTACTTTTGATAACAATTAGTACTCTTCTTTCGCCCTCAGTTTTGTCTGCACTCTATATAAAAAAAAACTCTCTTTTGATCACCTTCGGTCCCGACGTCGAGCGGTTTCAATCGACATTAATTGAACACATTTGCATAATTGAAGGTAAACCGTTTGAGGAAAGGCAATAAGTTAGTCCGGTTCTTGAGGCATTATATTGCTATAATAATACAATTCATTCAGCAACTATGGAAAAACCAGTGGTCGTGCAATTTGAAAATCTAAACCAAGAGCAAATAAATAAAATAAAATACCGTTTAGTACTGCCCACACGACTTTATTCATTTATCTATGGCACCATGGTAAATTCGTGTTGTAATAATCTCTATCGAAACTTAACAAAAGTTTACCTCGTTAAGATTTGTGGTAACTTATTTTATATTCAAATTAAACTGAAATTTTAGTTTATAAATCTTATATTATCTTATGTTATATTTTTCTTGTCCATATATTTAGGGGAAATATGTACAAAATGGCATAGGGCGTATTTTGGCAATTACTAACTCGCATATGACTGAGCTATCATGTGATCCAAGTGGTTTTCACCAACCCTTAAATCAACAACTAAATTTAGGGATAATAAATACATAGTCACTTGTTAATTCAAACTATATAATGCTTTTCGCTATTTTATTTTAGATTTTCTGTTAAAACAGATCAATTATACATATTTTTTGTAAACACATAATTTTCATATGAATATTCGCAGGATTTTTCGCTCAAAGGCGGCAATCGACTCAACTTGCTTTTGGCTGAGGGCCCATGTTTCTGACGAGTACATGAGGACTGGCAGGACCACTGTCCTGTACATGTTATGTACATGTACATGTTATCATGATTTGCTTTTATGACATGCATATAATCACTAAAAATCGGAGAGACGGGATGGTCAATATGGGAGTTTACTGAGTTGACGCAACGGAGATACTTGGGAGGAGACATGTACATGGAAAGATGACAAAAACCATGACATATGAAGAAACTGGTTAAAATAGTACTTGTGAACAGTTGATAGAGTACTTAAGTGAGGGACTAAAGACACCATGGACAGAAAGTTGACGTATTTATTGCAACAGGAATGGATGGTCAGAACTGAACATATGCGCAGCATTAAATAGAGGTGAGAGTGTATGGGATAATCTCATTAATATAAACGTCGAATGCTGGCGACAGCAGCTTTTTAATCTCCTTAAGCTCTTATTATAAGTTTATTCGTACAAATAGGATTTCGTGGTATCTGCAGCGAGTCCGGACGGGAGATAGGCTGAACAACTGCTTAGTGTAAGAAGAATTGGAGAAGGATGGATGCGCACAGTATTAAAAAAGAGTAAAAATTGTAAAATGATGTAACTGATTTGAGTCTCTTGAGTCTGCTTGGACCGTCTTCCTAAAAATCGTAAATAAATAATTTCATTTTTCAATATATTTTTATAAAAATATAAATAATATCGATTTACTCACTACTAAAAATGTTGTACTTATTTGTGGTTTTAACAAAACTGTTATAATATTCACTTAGCGAGAATGCCAAAGCGATTTGAAACAACACTAGGCGTATCTGGGGGCATAAATTAATGGTCAGAATGGCGTGTTTTCGTCCTTTTCTCGCTAAAAAGTGGCTGGAAAAACATGCTGCGATTTTAATCAATGGAACATGAATCTCTCTTCTGTTTTGGAGAATCGAATTGGAAAATTCATTAAATGAAGTGATTACTATTTTATCCTCGAGGATTCAAATGGATAGATTAATTTAATTGGCACAGTCATTTGGAAAAGAGATTACAGATCNATTTCTCGCTAAAAAGTGGCTGAAAGAGCATGCTGCGATTTTAATCAATGGAACATGAATCTCTCTTCTTTTTTGGAGAATCGAATTGGAAAATTCATTAAATGAAGTGATTACTATTTTATCCTCGAGGATTCAAATGGATAGATTAATTTAATTGGCACAGTCATTTGGAAAAGAGATTACAGATCAATTTGTCTAATTTACATTAAAGTGGAATGAATCAGCGATTCCATTCAATCCGAAGAGCTATATTTTAGAAAGGGAGTTATATTCGCATCGATTGGAATTTTTGACTGATTTATTACCACAAAGTATTTATTTCTAAAATGGGGTGTATTTTTTAAAAATAAAAGTTGGATAAATTTTAATGAAAATTAAATTGTGTAGGATTAAGAACTGATTTATTGAGAACCAATTAATCATGAGATTTATTTTTTGATTTTGTAATTTACTGATTGTTTTGAATAAGGAATTATGTTTTTAACTATAAAAAATAAAATAAAATTAATCGCATAATCTGTCGAACTGATATAAAAATGAACTGAATTAATTTTAATATTAATTGTATACAATACTTCTTTCGTTGTATATTTCCACATTTGAATTCAAGTTTAAAGAGTCGTCACAAAATCCAATAATCCAAATTCAGAAATTATTTTGAATTTTTATTAAATTACACATTTTGTATGTGTATCAAATAAAGAATCATACAAAATTAATTAAATCATTTTTCCAAGAAATAAATACAAATCAAAATGTTAGGATCATTGTAAAATAATGATTGAGTCTAGAAAAGAAGAGAAATTTATTATATTTTCTTAGAAATAATTTCCTTAGAGAACATTTATTTATAAAATAAGAACAATATGTTAGTTAAACGTAAATATGGCAGGAGATTACATTTTGTGACAGACACAAATGGCGAGAGTAGTAATTTGTGGGTATTACTTGAAAGCTTTCTGGTCCATTTAATCTTATCAAGTAATGATCCGTAAAAAGATGTTTAGTCTGAAATGTTATTGATTTCGTACTGAACTATGAATCTTGAGATATCGATATTTAAGGAGATAATGAATAAATTCGAAATAGTTGAAATATCTTATAGAATAAGTTTAATTAGTGAAATTTTCTGGTCAGGACACCAGGTGTAATTTATTTTGTGTCTAAAGTTTTCAATGAAAAATTGAAAGAATGAAGAAGGTGAATCGCTCATAAAAGTTTTACTTTTAAATTATTTCTTTGTGGAAACCCATCAACCTAGTTTCTTAATTGAATGGAACTAAAGTAATTTATGGTTGCTTTCAAGTAGAGTCAATATAAAGTTTAACTGAATAAAGGATTAATTCTCCATGTAAAGATCATAATGATAAACGAGAAACTATAGTATAATTATTCTTCAAGAAAAAGAAAACTTTTGTAAAAGGAATGAAATTATAATAAATTTTAAAAATCATAAGACAATTTTTTAAAAATATATTTATAAAATTCAATTGGAAATGCTTACATTTAAGTAGCCATGGCATTCTCTATAAATTGTTTTATAATCGTACATTGTCGATAATAAATAAAGTATAATTCAATGCCCGCAGCCAATAACAAATCATGTAAATATACAAAATTAATACTTCGTACAAAAATTCAACTACTAAAAATTATAATTTTTTAAATCAGAAGCTTAAAAGTAAAATATATTTTAACATTTTTGTTTTAAGTGTTGGTTATGGCTTCTAAATGCGATTTAAATGATGAGTGAAAAATTCAAATTAAAAGTTCTATCAGCTTGAGAACTTTTTCTCTTAGGTGTATGTGTTTAGATCTAAATTAATACTGGATTGTCTTTTTATTTTTTAATTCAAACATCGCGAAAAAATATTGTATAAAAAAATTAAAAACACGTTGGAAAAACACATAATTAAACACTCGTTTTCTATAACTACTCATGTTTAATTATCGTTCATTTTTCACATACGTTGTTCAAATATCTATTAAAGCAATAGTTTTTTTAAAACAATTTTTTTTATATTTATATTATAAATTTTTTTTGTACATTTTTGAAGCATAAAATTGATATAAAGGCTCTTTCTTTTGCTAAATTGCTTTAAAGAACTAGTGTTTTTTTTTGTATTACTAATGTGTCGATCTCTGTTAATGAAATTTAACAGAGGGTTTCAAAATAAATATGAATATTTTATGAAACCCATATGTATATCGAGTTTGTCCATGAATTACTACTACTTAATCTTTATGCCAGTGAGGGATACAAGAAAAAATTCTTTCTCTATCACTCCGAAAGTATGAGATAAAGGTAATAATTTTAAAATTTAAAAAAAAAACGATGAATTTTTTTAGATTTTTGTGTTAATTTTTTTAAATTCATAAAACATATTAAATATATAAAACCCTTTAATAAGCATTATTAAAACACTCGCTACGCTTGTCGCTTTAATTACATCTACTGTTTAATAATGCCTTGTCTTATCGACCTCGTAGTATAAGCAACTAGACCGACACACAATTAAATTCATTCTATTAAAACAGGAAATACCAAATACATTAGTATCTTTGATTATGATGACGCTAAATGGCACAATAGCCAAAGTAAGAATACATGGGCAATTTACTGATTCCTTTAATGTCAGATCTGGAGTTAAACAAGGTGACGCCCTATCCACAGCGATTTTCAATCTGGTACTGCACTCTATTGTCACAAAGGTAAATCATGGAGGCACAATTATGAATAAATCTATACAGATTTGTGCGTATGCTGATGATGTTTTGATTATTGCAAGAAGTATTGACGTTTTGAAGGAGACCTTTATCAAAATAGAAAAATTGTCGGAAAAGGTTGGTCTATTTATAAACCAAGACAAAACAAAATATATGTGCACATCAGCATCAACAAGAAGCCACGACCTCAATATTGAAGAATACATTTTTGAGTCAGTAGATAGCTTC
>JXOV01012437.1:0-14724 GCA_001014945.1 Clogmia albipunctata
ACCTTGTTGTATAAATAACTATTAAATATATCAACACAAATATTTTAAAATAATCGTTTATGAAAATTCAAACTTAAAATTTAGTTTAGCTGAGACACTGTGTCGGTGTGATTGAGAAAGTATTATTTCTTGTATCTCTCACTTCCACACAGTCGTAAGTAGTCGTAATTCATATAGAAGTCCGATATTGGCGTTTAATTTAAAAATAATAATATATTCGAAAACTCAACCGTTAAATTGTTCAATAAACGAGTTAAACCATGTACAAAGTAACCGACTTCTATATCAATTTGATGGATTTCTTCTACTGAGGTCCCACTATAATAATAAAAAAAAACTAGTGTTTTTAAGAATTCTTTAAAGTACTTATGCTGCAAGTAAACATTGTTTTAAAAACAACATTAATATTACAATTTTCTTCAAACGATTGTTATTTTTTAATATTTTTTCATTATATTGTTTACCCTAAAAAAGTTCCTCCCATAGGTAAAATAATTCGGCTATGAGTTAATAACCTGCCAAATTTTCACCTTTTCTCGGCGAATCCTTCATGCACGTTTTCTAATTTGTAAGGTTGAATCGCTGGTAAATTAAAACATGTTAACTTTCCCGTAATTAAATTCACCCTCGCCTATTGCTGGCGGCAAAATTAAGAAAAGTAAATACCATTTACGGGCTAATTAACCTCTTCTCAAACCCATCTAAATGAAGTGAACCTCACCAAATTTAAACAGAAAATTAACTTAAATTTAACATTAGAATGACTACATTACCCCAAGCCAAAACACGATTCTGATTTAAATAGGTTTATATACTATACTACATATATACTAAATAATATACAAAATGTTATTTGAACACGAAGTGGATGCAAATATCTCATTTAAAATAAAGTCAAGCATTTAATAGATTTTTGTCTTGATAATTAAATTTTTTGTTTTATTCTTTTCAATTTTAATATAAGCAATACAATTTAATGTCTTTGTTTTAATATTAAAGGTACTATGGACTGATGTAGAGAAGTTAAATCTTCTAATTTATAAATACAAATTTTTTCGATATTCCTTATTTCAATTCGAACCATTTATCTTGAAAATCAGCGGCGGCTGGGCGCAGGACCTATTTGGGAATTATTGTCCTTATTGATATATCATATAAATATATGAATAAGATCATTGTATCGATACTAAATAACGCGTCACCAGGTGTATGGTGGATAGCCAGACGTCCCTCCTTCTACATCGCCCTAGATCTACCTACCTATCAGAATTAATGGCTCTAACTACCTTATTGATATCAATATGGAGCATTTGTTTGGTTCAATTTATGTAGAATAAATTTCTACTTAAAGCAAAATAAGGCTATTACTACTGTTAAATGCAAGCATTTATTTTTTTTTAATGCCGGCAAATTTTATTGGAACGACCGGTAAAGATGTTAAGAACACCTTTGAATATTTGAGTTTGTTGAACAATGTATTGGAACGTGCGTTATCTTAGAGTAATTTTATGGCAGGACCAAAAAATCCGTGAGAAATGTTTATGATCCTCATCCTGTGATAGGTTCGAAAAGGAAAAAATTTACAGAAGAGAAGAAAGCAAGTGTTAAGAGTAGAAGAGAGTCGGTATCCACCAGAATTCGTAGAGTGAACATCGAAAGGGGTCGAGCTCCAGGAGCGGTCGAGGACCATCGTTTTAGGAACAAGATTTTAAGTCGTCGCGTTTGCGCGTTTATATTTAAGTTTTAGTGCCCAATAAGTGACCTCATTATAAATATACTTTGTAAAATCCATATGTTGGTGTGAATAAACTTTAAAATACTTAAATAAGACGAATTATTATTTAATACTATAATTTACTTACATTACAGTTAAGCAGATTTATCTCTGATATTTACGTAATAGGCGAAAAATCAAACAAAAATAGTCAAATTATATGCAGATGGCTGTTGAAACAGTAAATATTAAAATTTTAAAACAGGAAACGTAAATTAATTTGAAACGTAAAGACGATCCTATGGCAATATTTTGTGTAGTTTAAGGGCAACAATGGCGACCAAATTTTGACTTTGAGACAAATTTGTTGGACGGTTTATGACATTTTTTTCACTAGTGAAATAAAAATTCCAAATTTTCACTGAGTGCCATAAAGTGAAACATTACGAAACTCAAATGGATATCGAAAACCGTATGTTTCGATACGGGAGTGCAAAAAAATTTGTTCATAATAACTGATATTTTACCATCTTGATCTTTTTCTAGATTGTTAAAGATTTCTTTTTTTTAATTTTAAAACAGTCACAAAAATCAGTCCAGCACGTAGAACCTTGACATTTTGTCTCTGAAATAAAGTATAAATTATATGTATCGAAACCCTTTTAACGCTACATTGATTTCTGTCAACAAAAGGGTTTGTTGTCTTTATATTTCGACTTTTTATTATCAGGTAAACGGTCCAGTTAGTAACGACATAAATCAATCTATCACGGTTTGATTTAAAAATAACAAGGGTTTTTATTTAGAAATTAAAAAAATTAAAGAAACAGTAAAAACAGAAATTGTATCCAATTATTTATAAATTAGATCACTGCACTAAATTGAAACTTTAATAATTAAGCACTTGCATAATTCATGATTCAACTAAGTTCTTAAAATTAATTGCTCTAATTAATTGTGACATTGCCAGTACAGGCTCTTGTTCTATGAATAAGAAATTGCGAAAATTTCGACAGTATCGGTGGGAGAATAAATACTACAAAATTTCTACAATTTATTGCATTTCTAATTAAACTTGAAAGTTGGTCGATAAAGTTCGACAAGAGTTCGATATGGAGGAGAACAAATTGAATTGGAAGTGGCAGAATTTCAACTCAATCCCCGTCTCTCTTTGGATGGAAACTTTCAACAAATTTGCGTACTTATTTCTCTGCACAGAAATATTGAAATTCGAAGCCACTTGGAAAGTGCATTCCAAGTTTAACACATTGATGATTAATAATAGAGGGAAGTGAATGAAATTTATTGCGGTTTTAAAGAGACCATCAATCCATTTAAGAACTCGATTGGCATGGGTTTGCCGAAAAACCGCAATCGAATTCCACGTTTTATTGGCAATTAAACAATCTGTTTTCAATATGTTTGCTTTTTAAATGCGAAAAATTTGACCGAAAAACAATTTGGATAAAGACCACAATTTGCTTTTTTTAAACAATTAATTATTCTATTTGGACACCGGTTACCGAAAACGTTTATAAATACCGTAATCAATGCGAAACCAATTTGTGGAATTGAATTTGATTGGTGTTTGCCGATCGTCCGTTTTATGCACATAAATAGATTTTGTGCAAATTTGTCGACATAAACGGATGCATGCTGAATTTTCATTTATATGCAGAGTATTTCATACCATATTTATGCACCTATTATGTGCAGAAATAATTTAATTTCCAATTAACACGCAAAATTTACCGAAAAATTCCATCTCACTTTATTGTTAAGTAATTGCTTTCATTAGCCAATATCATAGTTTTATTGTTTCATGTTGTTCTAATTTAATGAGGATCGATTTTAATTTCAAACTTTTTAGATAATTAGTATCACCATCAAACACAATTTAATTAATATAATTAAATCATATTCATTGTTTTCAATAAATAGTCTTTTCGTTGAAGTACGGTTTTATTTGTTTAACGTAGGATATTTTGTATTGATAATATATTTTATCAAAATAAAATACTAGAATTTGTTACAGAGATATCCATAAAATATTTTATTAGTTTATATCTCATAATATTATCATACTTTTTGGAATTTTTGGAATTTCAATATAATTGTCAAAATGTTTTAATTTTAAGACAAATTCAAGAAGCATAAATATTTATCTACTAAACAAACATATTTTTTTTATATATAAAGTATGAAAGGATAATAGTACACTTGCATTCTATTATATATTTAATTACTTATCTTATAACCCTTGAATTAATAAGTCGGAACTGTAATTTCAGAAAACTGGGAGCCCCATAAACTTGCGAAAAGACTTGATGCTACCGCTGTGCTGCGGAAAATGAATTTTGGAGACACAAGGGAAATTTGTATAATGAGAACATCCGAAATTATCAGACAGTGATGGGTTCATACAGTGTCGTGACGGATTCATGGCTATGAATTATTGGGGGAGAATAACAACGGAATGATAACAAGTTCACGTGATCAAAGTAGTGGTACTTCCAGTCTCCCAGTCCCATCTACATAAATAAGGAGAAGAATGCTAGTCAGTCGAGGGCGAGATGTAAAAGATCAGAACTGTGGAGCATGCAACTTGCTACTTATTTTGTTTATGACATTGATGGAAATGTTGAGCATTAATAATAAACTTTATCACGTGCGCAGTTTTTTAAACGCAATCCTTCCGTTTGAAGATTCCTTCCGATTATTTTGCATCACGTAAGACTTGAGGAATAACTTGAATTAAAACAGGAACTTTTCAGATTACGGAAAGATTGTTCAGATAGAGAAAATGGATATAGAGAGTTATTTATGAAATATGTTCAATTTCATTTTTATAAAGATAAATAAGTACTAAAATTATAGAAAAAAACCCAAAAAGACATTCTCTCTTGAAAAACGTAACCTACTAATGTTTTTAATATTTCTCTAATAACCAATTATTATTTATTGAGATATAATTATTAATGAATACTTCTATTTATCAAAATGTTCAATAAAATTGGAAAATAATTAAATAACCTATTGCCAATCTCATCTATCCGCCTCCATAGCCGAATAGTAACGCACTAGACTGCTTCCTCGGTGGCAATGAGTTCGATCCTTGAGCGGATCGGAATGACTGGATCTTTTTTCGACCAGTCGAGGTTGCTATTAATTGACTAAAAATACGCTGAAAGGAAATAGTCATGGAAAGTGCGAAACCATTGGCTAAGGTTGAGACTCCCCATGTTATATTCCTCACAGGAATTGAAAGGGAAAATAGTTCTCTTTATAAGATCCCTATTTGTGTCCACAAGATATGAAGAACAGTTATCATATTTTCAGTGAGCCACCCCTAAATTTATAAAAAAAAATCTTATTTTATGCATGATGACATTTTTCACGTAAAAATATGAATGAAATTCCAAAATAGAATTTCCAGTAATAAAAATAGAACCGTCACAGACCACATTTTATGATTTTAAGAAAACGGATGTTTCGATATTCTTTTATTAAAAATATTATTAATGTAGTTGTAAAAGGACTTAATCAACAAAATCTGATTCAATACTATTTCTTAGAAAATAATTTCGTTCAAATTACAAAATGACTGACAAATTTGTGCTGCAACGGTAATTAAAGTGGTTTGGCAACTGTTGCAGGATGCTGACAATTTGAACACCACATCGCATTCCTTGTTCAAAAAGACTGCAGAAATGGTAAACACAATTATTCACTACGGAGAAGAATTAAACCGAACAGTTGGAGGATGTGGCGCTGAAAATGCTCCCACCACAAAACAGGATTCCTGTTCTAAGTATTTGTTCTGACAACTGCGCTCCTGTTTGTTAATTGTAATTATTGGTCTTGTTTTAATCAATAGCTAATTGAAAATTTCACCTTAAATTAAATAGAACATGATGAGATTTAATTACCCATGAGCCAGTTCCATTTAATTCAATTATAATAGACATTTATCAATTTATATTTAAAATAATACAGTGCCACGAGAAAATATAATTAGTGTTGAAATTAATGATAACAAATTCAACAAGCTCAACTAACAAAATACTGATTATCATCATTAAAAATCAAAACCATTAGAATAAGTTGCACACCGTTAAGCAATAAATAGTTTCTATGTATTTTGGTTACATTTGATTGTACAAAAGTTATCCCATTAAATGGTTACAACCAATCACTTACCTTGAATGGAGTCTCATTTAAAGTCGTTATTGAAAATAACTGCCCGCTCTGTAATTCAGATCGGGACATATTGGAACACTTTGGTGGGATATGCTCGCCTTAATAAATGCAAATCATTGGCCGGTATTGCTAATTGCCCTTCAAACACCACACCAGCGGAACGAATGGCAGAACACTGACGATACAGAACGAGGTGAAGATGTTCGTGTGGAGTTTCCTGGTTGATGGTATAAAGACAAAGCGGTAAATGGAGAGGACGCTCGAAAAGCTCAAGCCTAGAGATGTTAATTTCGTTAATTTAGATAAATCTTTAATTGAATAGGCTTAGTTGTACTTTTTTGACACTATTCGGAATTCGGATGATATGCTTGATTAAAATCGAATCATTTTAATCAATGATTATATTTATATAAATACGAAAAAATTTTCTGACCGAATAAAGTGTCGTCATAAAGCAACGAAAGTGGTTATGGATTGATCATACGCTCAAAAAAGCAAACGACGATATAGCGAAGAGGGCATTGGAATGGAACCCACAGGGTTCAAGAAGAAGAGGCCGACCTGCTCTGACCTGAGTTCGATGTGTGCAGCTGGAAACTCAACGCCTGGGGACGTGGAACCAGATTAGTTCTATAGCCCAGAATAGACCCCGATGGAAGGAACTGACTGCTGCCCTATGCTCCGAAAAGAGCGGCGTCTAGCCAAAGAAGACTAATTGATATTTATATATATAAAAAATAAATACAATAATTTTGTAAAAGACACCAGAATATTTTTAAATATTTAAGTCTATAGATATATAACAGTCAATTTCGTATTATTACTCGTAATAATAATAACCAAACAGTTTACCAAAGAAAATAAAATCTCTTTATATGATGAAAAAAAGCGACAACTATACAATTAAAAGAATTCGAATAAATGTCAAACATCTGTTTTATTCTCTTTCATACCTAATTCTTCATCGGGCATTTGCTTTCTCCAGACTTCTCCTCCATTCAGCGCGGTCGCTGGCCTTGCTCTCCCAGCCATTCAAACCCTCGCATCGTCATCCACACAATCCTTCCATCTCCTTCTTGGCCGTCCCGGCCTACGCATTCTCCCTGGGATTGAAGCACTTGTTTTGGGGGGTTATTGGTGTCCGCTCGAAGAACTTGGCTTGCGTATCCAAGCCTGTTGACTTGGAGTTCAGTGACCACGTCCGGATATTCGTATAGGATATACAGCTCATTGTTGTATCTCCTACGCCACATTAATATTTTTCGCTCAAATACGCCGAGTGCTTCTTCGTCAGATTTTGTTGTAGACCATGTTTCGCTTGCATAAAGGAGGACAGGCCTTTTAAGCGTTCAACAAATCCTTAACTTAGTTTTTCTGCTAAGAATTCGGCTCCTTAAATGTTTTATCAACCCATAATGACATCTATTTATGATTAGAACTCTTATATTGATTTCGTTAGTTGGGGTGTTAGATTGGTTGACATATGAGCCAAGATAATGAAGTTCGTTACAACTTCGAAGTTGCTTTCACCTATTATAAGGTTCAGACCTATGTTTGGAGCTCTTTTACCAGGCGGATAGGAAGCCTTTATTTTGGGTTTAGACTCGTTGATGTGAAGTTCCAGGCATAGCAAACTCCTCAATTCTAATAAAGACCTCCTTCATCCCCGTCAATATACGAGCTGCTATGTCGATGTCATCTGCATAAGCTAAAGGATGGGCAGATTTGTGTAATAGAGTTCCAGATGTGTTGACCTGTGAATCATTGATCACTTTTTCGATTACAATGTTAAACAGTTTAAGGTCTCAATTGAATCTGAGGTGCGGCTTCATTGTTATTATGCTGATAAACTGATTAGTTTAGAGCATAGCCTAATTATGAAAAAGAAATAAATAATAAAATTTTTTAAAAAGATCAAAGATTTTTAAAATTTTTGTGTTAATTACTTAATCGCTTAGCCAAATTCTTTATATTTCTGATATAAAATAGAGTCAAAGTTCATTTCTATGTTCAGCCGAAAAAAATTAATTCACGTTCTTGGACATCAGACCACTCTCAAATATCCACGTTTAAAAGCTTAACTGCAATTTCATATTGTTTAATTAAAAATATTGAAACACTTGATCAAATTAAATTTCCCTTATTGAAATGTTATTGAATTTAAATTGATACATGATGCGAAATTGGAGTTTTGAATTTTGATTTGTGTAAATCCCATTTAATGAAAGATCATCGGTGAGCAAGTTGTGCATACATTTCAATGGGGTTTGTTCTGTGTACTTCTCCGTTCCGTTCATCAATAAATCCAAGGAGAAATGGGAAATGAGAGCCCTTCTAAAGTTATTGATGCAGTTGCGAAATAATTAAATGAGGGACGGTAAATTGTATGCCTGGAGCATAGTCAGAGCCTTATTGAATTACTATATATTCGATTCAATAATCACTTCTATTTCTCTAAGAGAACATAATATCGTAACCATAATTGCATTCACAAATAAATTGAACGAAATTTCATCAATTTCGTACGTTTCGCCTACCAGCTAAATGGAACGGTGGCGCAATTTCACCCTTAAATTTTCATAGAAACTTTACTCTTCTATAGATAATAACGATCAAATTTGATTACAAATTGTTTTCCCTAGTTTTTTACGATTTTTCAGAATAAATGTGTTCTACCTACGTGAATTGAAATCATTACAACTTACAAAATTTTAAATGCCAAGTTTTTCATTTTCTTCAGGGTATTTTATCTTTTAAAAATGTCAATCAATTACCAAGAAAAGGTTAAGTCGTGAACATTGATTGACTAAATTATCTTTAAAAGGTTGTCGAACTTTTATGATTTTTTTTTAATTTTTTACGCCATTTAATATGTTTTTTAAACAAGCTTCGTTAAGAGGATGGAATAACATAAGCCCATCTTAAAATATTCTATTCAGGAAACAAAAAGACTGTTTAAAGTATTAAATCTTATACAATTCTTATTAAAATTATCAATTTAACAAAAAAAGTCATACAGATATTTATAATAAATTCCAATATTTATTAAAAAGTCTATATAAAATTATTATTATAAATTCTATTAAATGTTCATTTCAAAACATACTGTAATACAGAATAATATTCAAATGTCCTAAATATTTCATTGAATTTAATGCCCAGTCCAAGTTTATACACCTACTTGTTTCAATGAAGCATAGGTGCTGAGTTGGATAATTTAAGTTTAGTAATATTTGCACACAATCTATAATTCAAAATTATACTCTATTATCAAAAGTTATGATTGTGCTCTCTTGCCAATTTATACCAATTCCAAATCCTACCATTTCATTCAATTTTCAAATAAACAATTTACAGTACGGCTTATTCAAATAGAAGCACTTAAATTATATAATTTTTACACAATTTTGAACTATAAACTGATGATTTTTGTTACATTGTGCTCAATAAAAAAAAGTTTCCCTTTCAATTCCTGTAAGGAACATAGGCGGTCTCAACCTCAACCAACGGGTTTCGACATTTCATTGACTATTTGTTTTCAGTGTCAATTAATAGTAACTAGAACAGTTGAAAAAGGACCCAGTCAACCCTACCCGCCCAGGGATCGAACTCCGAAGAGGCAGCCAGATGTGTTACCACATCGGCTACGAGGCGTATGCTCATTAACAACTGATTAAACTTTTTAAAAAAATAATTTATTTTGTTCCGTGCTAATTAAATGCATTCTTTCAAAACGTTAATCATTAACATTCTTTATTTTTCTGTTGAAAATCAATTTAAGTTTTGAAAATTGTCAATTGTTGTGTGAGAAAATATGGCGTAGAAATATATACTTTTTACATATTATACTTAATTTTAAAATTATTAAAAGTTATCAGAAAATTATTCGTTACTTGGCATTACAACTATTTTACTTTCAGAGTTATTATTTGCTTCGTCTTTTATAAGAATTAGTAATAACCAAGATCCGCCAAGACAAGTGTCAAAATTGCGATTTTTTTATTTTTACTGTCAAAAAAAGAACCTTTTTATATAATAACAGGGAACGAACTTCAAAAAGGACTATGTAGGAAGGCTGTGCGTCAATTATCACTACTATGGATAAATGAGATAAAAGCAATTTTTAAAATATATTTGCAGTAACATAAGGAAAATTAAATTTTTTAAAGGACGGACCTGTTTAACAAAGTGTTAATTAAGGACAATAAATTTATTTTTGGTTCTACATCATCTCAAACAGTACAAATGGCAACATTAGTGTAGTGGAAGAAAGTATGTATCTGCAAAAGAAGAATTATAATAATCTTTTGAGTTGAGGTATTACTAAACTAATAAAACAGCAACGATTCCACGAAGGATATTGATAATAAAACAATTTACGATTTCTTAACATCCTGGTGGTCAGAAGGTCAGTAAATGTTTAAATACGTTTAAACACATACTTTTTACATGTTTTGATATATAATACAATAATTATTTTTATAATTGTTGTCAAATTAAAAAAAATTAAATCTGTTACATAGTTGAAAAAAGAGGGAAAAAATTCGAAATAAGGTGTGTTTGACATAAAACGTATTTAATGATTATGAAGATATAGATATAATTTGTCGTATTTCATTGAATTTCTATTTAATTGCATGCATTGGTATGAACTGGACTGTATTTCGATACCTCACCACACCGTAAAATGAATTATAATTGAAAACTCAGCACAATGATAGTGCATTTGAATTTGCAACCATAGAAGTTTCGTTACTGAGTAACCAACCCTATAAAATGATAAATTTGTGCTGTTGATGACAATTCCTGATTTATGGTTATTGATCAAATTGAATATTGAATCAAAATTAACCTGAATTCAGTTTATGTGCTAAAAACTTAAGCCGTTTATTGTGTTAGTTAAGCTAATTAGAAATTAATTTAATTCTGAAGTATACGGATTAGAGTATTTAAAAGCAAATTAATATATGACAGTTTTATCATCATATTTTTTCTATTTTTCAATGATTGAATCTAATGCATTCAAAATTAGATAATTATAACAATTTTCTACTGTCAATTAATTCTTGAAATTTCAAAAAATTATATTTTTTGCATATAATTTTAATGCCTATTTTTTCTATTTCAAATTATTGATCGACTTAAGTTGAAAAATCACAAATATGATTATTTGTATAAATGAATTTGAATTGAATCATTACATAGATATAGGTAATCCAGCCATTACTAGGAAACACCAGAAATTATCAAAAATTTAATTAATCAGAGAAATTTATTTACAAATATGTAGCTATTCAAAGTAGAATAATTAAGAATATTTTATTTTCTGGAATTGATTATAATTTCTATACATATTCCACACTGTCTTTTTAAACTCATTTCATTATTATGTTATAAAATTGTTATTAAATACGAATATGTATTAATCAAACTAGTATAAGAATACATTGCTCCCAATTACGAGACACTTGTACAGTCAATAATTTTGATTGGTATTTAATGTTATTTAATTTATTTAATTTGCATAACAAATGAAGTTCGAAATATAATTACCTATAAGCAATGAAAATCACATGTATTTTCAAATTGCTGTTGTAATTAGCAATTTGTACTCCAGTCTTAACATTTAATTTTATCTTTAAATTGGCAGGGTATATAAACCTGGTCTACCTTAAATAAATAATTAGGAAATTTTATAAATTCTGGGAAATAATTTCCATAAATTTCAAATGAGAACCTTTTCTTCGAAAGCACAAAATAACCAGAAAATAAATACAATTAGTTTCCATTTCAATAAAATATTCAGCAATCCCAATTAAAGCCAAATAATAAAATCAAACTTCTAAAATGTGCTTTAAACGATTGGTCCATTCACATATTTATTTAAATTACGTGTCCTGGTGAACTTTAGCTAATAATGGGGGTTTCATTATTTTTTAATCGCGTTTATCACCACGAAGTGCCAGTAAAATATCCGCTTCGACAATAATTAATTTTTTATTTGGATTTTATCATTCTACAATCCCATAAAAATCATCTGGCGATATATAAAGCTGGACAATACTGAAAGCGTCCATTTTATTGACCTCTCCTTATTTTTTATCGTCCAATTTGTCCCTTTTCTGGACTATAAAATCTTTTATAGGAAAGATATTTAATCTCGACCATTGAAAAGATACAATTCACAAATATACCCTATATTTGATACCGATTAAGTATTCAATAACGATGCACCAGCTGGGAGCCATCTTCATAGAAAAGTCAGGGGTTAACAGAACTTGAATAGCCTCTCTTGTGCTTAGCCAAGTGTTAAAATTAAATTTGCTTCTCTGTTTTTTGTGTAGGAGAACATCACAGAGAGAATATTGGGGATTTCTTCGCAATTGTCTCATATTAACCATGAAATATGCTCCAAGATTATTACATTTATATGTAAAATGAGCATATGCGAATATTATCCTTGTTTATAATACCTTCAATTTAATGCTTCAAGAGCACACAATCTAATGGCATTGTCTTCAAATATTAATGAACGAATAACAGCAATCTCAGCTCTGGTGAAATGACTTTCATGGAATAAGCTGTCTATTATTATGCTCGGATGATGATAATATAATAAAAAAATATAAAAACAGATAATAAAAAACATATCAGCAATGTAATCCTCCTAAGAGGCGTTTCATTTTGTCACGCTCTAGGCGATTCTTCTCAAATTACAAAACGGTATGTACTTATGGGTAATAATATATCTGAGAGAAAATTAATTGAACTTATCCGAGCTTAGCTTGAATCATTGATATGAGTTAATACCTAGAATAAAACGCCCCATGAAAAGGCAATTAAGTATATCGAATTTGAGAATACGAGATCCAAATCTCTTTAATACCGGCGTCACACATCGCAAACGGTATTTGCTAGCCTAAAACCTCTTATATTATGAAGTGACATGAGCTTTCATAAAAGTAATTGCAATTTATCTCCTCCTCAGAGTCTCAGGGTGTCATCTGCCAAGTAATTTCGCCACGAGTCTAGCAATATTCTCAATTGGCAAGTGGCCCAGATTTTTGAGCATACACACAGAGCAACACCAAAGCCATATCGATATGCTCAGGATTCCCTACAAAATGTACATATTTGATTCCACAACATAATCCGGCGACAAATTTACAAAAGTGAAATGGATGTATGAAAAATCGCATTTCTTATTTATTTTATAACGCTCAATTGACAATACTTAAGGGAAATTATTTTGTCGCCTCCCTTTTCTCTCTCACTTTATAGAAAATAAAGGAACGAGAGCTGTTTGGAGAAATGTAACACGTCCACGTCTTCATACTATGGGGAAAAGTATATATTGGATTGGAAAGCCGTTGAGCAGAGACTGGCAAATAAATTGCTTTCGAATTCATTTCTAATTTCAGCACCAGCACCCAGAATTGGGACAAGGCCATAAAAAGACAGGGAGACGCTTTATGCCCAATAAACCGTACACCACACATGTGCTCACCACAAATCCTAATTTCCACCCATAAGAAATTTTCACGTCAATCAATCTTTACTTCAATAGGATTGATATTTCCCAATAAATATTCTTTTAGCTACACATCTCCAAAACGAGCACTTATACTTATGTATTCATCAATTTTCGACCAAATGTGTTACTTTAAATAAATCAACATTTCGAAAGGAAACGACAACGGTTTTATAAATTTCCCTATTCGTATAATATATAGCAGAAAAAATGATTTCTTTTAGGAAATAAACCGTTGTCATATAAAATCTCGGTAAAGTTAGAAATAATACATATGAACAGTTTATAAATGCTTAAATAGTCTTAATTTATTACTTAAACCCCTTATATACATGAAAAAAGCTATTAAATAAAATATTAGGGATCCTAGGCTCATATTAATTGATATTCATTGATAATTTAATGAAAGTGTTTGTAACAGCATTAAAAATAATTATTTCTCTAGTTCATTTATAAAACCTTGTTTGTTTTGAGTTATAAATGTTGAATTAAGTTATATAAGTTATATCTGCCTCTGTGTCCTAGTGGTTTGCACCCTAGACACCCTCCTGGAGGTCGTGGGATCAAATCCCGGGCGGATATTTTTCTAGCGCGAAAAAGTTACCATTTGTGTATATCAATAACACTACGAAATAATATTCATAGCGAATTATAATTTTGTAATGGCGCAAACAAATAAATGAAATGTGCGGATTGACTGGATCCGTTTACAACCGGTCTTAGGTCCTATTAACTGACTAATAATACACTGAAAAACAAACAGTCATGTCATATCTAACACCCGTTGGTTGAGGTTGAAGTTGAGACTACCCCTAGTTCCGTCGTGAATGTCATGGAAATAACTTATTTATTATAAGTTATACTTCTAACAATCAAATGCTCATAAAAAAAATTTTACATTATAATTAAATGTAACTTATTCAAATTCTATTTATTAAACTCTCCTAGGTAGCTTCTTATCGGCGTGTTAAGCCACCTCAGGATTATATGTTTTTGAATATTCTCACCTTTTAGGAATTGGACAAATAAAAGACGTGACTTCACTTTTGAAGTGTCTGTGAGAGAGTGATATTATTTTTTCCAGACTTCTATGTTTATTGGAATTCAAATATGGAAAAATAATAATAATTATATTTACAATTATATACATAAATTAGGAGTGAGGAAAAGGGATAGGATGATTGGAAAATGGATGTGGAAAGTGTCCAATTTCCAGGGAAGATCAACTTTTCGCGACCACTACAAAACCATAATAAATAGTTATTTTCGTTTCAAGACG
>JXOV01012439.1:4462-23639 GCA_001014945.1 Clogmia albipunctata
TCTCCGCTATGGGGCATTATTTAAACAATCTATTGATGGGGGTAGTTAGAGAATCCGAAATATGTCAATTTTCCATTTTTCTTATTTTTTAAGTTTTAGGAAACAAATTTCAGTTGTATTTAATTAATAAAAATATTAATTGAAATCTATATATATATATAGTTTTATTTCCACAACGGTTCATTTCGTTTTTTAATTTCATCGCCATATAATTATTCTGTTTACTAAAAAAACATTTCCTTAAAATAATAAAAAGGCAAGACGACGTTCTGTCTCGTGGCCGATGTGATAACGCATCCGGCTGCCTCTTCGGAGTCAAGGGTTCGATCCCTGGGCGGATAGGATTGACTGGGTCCTTTTTCAACTGGTCTAGGTGCTATTAATTGACTAATAATACACTGAAAACAAAGTCACCGAAATGCCGAAAACCCGTTGGTTGAGGTTGAGGCCCTCCCCCATGTTCCTTAGAGGAATTGAAAGGGAATAATTTATTAAGACGACGTTTGCCGGGTCCAGATAGTAGTATATTAGTATATTATTCTATATTCAATTGACTTGTTAGTATTTGAACTGTTAACAACGTTTTTTTTTCTCTACTAAAAATTGTTATATTAAAGTTATCAAAATGGTTATAGATCAGGGAAGAAATATGGACGAGTGTCCAATAATGATTTAATGAAAGTGATAATGGATATAAAAAGTTGCATGGACAAATATTAAAAGACGTTAATAATAATAACAAAATATTCGCTGAACAACACAAAATATTTTTTGCTTTTGTAACATAATATTATGTATTAAAATATAAAATGCCCTTAACCAGATAATGTAATGATTAAAACTAATAATTTGAGAAAAAAAATTTTAGGCAAATTTTGGTCCAAATCATCAACTTATTGAAAAAACACTCATCAAAATTAAATTAATATGCTAATTTCAATTCAATCGCAATCATTTGAATTGAATATTATTGAAATACCTACTCGTTGACGTTGGTATATATAATATATTTGTTGATACATTTTTAATATATGCAAAAAGGTAGGGTGCTGTAAAGCATCCTTAAGCCTCTTACCTTAAAAGGCTATAAAAGAAGATTCGGTATGTACAAAATATTACCCAAATATTCATAAAAGCTTAACGTCCAAATCATGCTGAAAGGAATTTATTTATAGCATAAAATTGAGTAAATCTCTTTTTAATCCTTATTAGGCTATATAAAACATCATGGTCCATCATAAAAAATTATATTCAACATCCATAGCCATATGAAATATTAATAATAAAAATTGTAAATTTATTAGCAATTTTGAAAATTGATTTTCTGTTCAGCATTTATTTATTTATTGCGATTTCAATGTAAAATGCTCATCTCCTAAAGATCCTTACATAAAAACTTACTCAACAAACACAAGTTTTGATGAAAATTGTGCAGAAAAAAGTTTATAGGATTAGTTTAACAACCGAAAGCTGTGTACTAGAATACTCTGATACCTTGAATAAAATAATTTTCCTTTCAAAGGTGAACATGGGGAGTCTCAACCAACAGGTTTTAGACTGTTCATGGTTAGCAGCCGAGTGCGTTACCATTTAGCAATGAGGCGGATTCGAGAATCAAATGCATTATCAAAATTTTTTAATTTAACCACGAAATTCAACTCGTACCTAGCAGTACTTATAAGTGCTAAAAGTACTCCCTTTTTGCAAGCAGCTCTGAAAGGATGTACAATAAATACGAATTATCATTTAAGTATAATTTTTTCTTGCTTATACTTAATGAATGTTGTATTGATAAAAATTTGAATGTTGTACGAAAGAACCCATCATACATGCACGAGAAAAGAGAATTAATTAAAAATGTAAAGCTATTATCTGTTCTTGCAGATAAACCTAGCTTAAAATAAATATCATCATTTGCATATTACACCGTATAAATTCTTAAGAAGATTTGTATGACAATTAACCACAGCAAATCATGTTTATAAAATGGTATAAACAAAAAAGGATAATTTTTGCACGTGTCTCTAAATAATCATAATATTAAAACGAAATATAGATATTCATATTAAAAACATTTTAATGTCGATCATTAAGAGTTTTTTTGCAAGTGAGGGATTTATTAGAACATTCCAACCTAATTAAATTCATTTTCGAATATCATAAATAATTAAGATCAAGACAGTTCTAAAAGTATTTCAATAATTAATGAGATTAATGCAAAAAAGGAAATAAAAATTATGTTGCTTCACATTTCTTAGAAATTCATAATAAGTATATCGGGTAATGAATGGGAAAATGAGGTTAGATTAGGTAAAGTTATTTGAAAAAAAATGCAAATATTTTTACTGTTATGAGAAATTAGTTCAGATTTTATTTTTTAAATAATATATTATAGAATCGTTTATAAATCGGATGAAAACACAATTTGATTTTTTATTATTTATTATTTTGCACTAAATGTCATTTTTTACAATAAATCACACTATCACACATAAAATTTCACAACCTTTTTAAAAAAAAATTTCATAAAAATTTAAATTTAAAGAATGAACACTAGAAAGTCTAATAACTACCATTTTATTTTGCAGAGCACAACCAGGTTTTTCTAGAGATTGAACTTTAACGAACAAATTTAAATTTGATGTGTACACAATATATCTCACATCCGTTATAGGCGATTGTGTGTTTCTCACGTCCATGGAAGAATTACCCTTAACCCGATCATTCGGCCTTTCGTGTTATCCAAGGCACTCGTTTCATGTGCAGACGCCGTTTTCAATTTTTTTTTTATATTTAATATTTTATAACTCTTGAATAATATTTAACACTTATACCGTGTTCTTTAAATTTAAAGAACAGTCACCTCTCGATAACCTGAACCTCTAAAGGACCCCAAAAATACTTGTAATTATCTAGAGTTCAAACTATCAGTTGCTTCCATTGCTGCAACTCAGACTACTCAGTAATTTTTTTTAAAGAAACGGCGGCTAAAATAACAACAACAAATAAGACTTCGAATTATCGAGTGATAGACGCCGATTAGTTCGTACTAACGCTTGGTTTTGGTAAATAACAGATTTTTTTCGTTCAAATTACCCAGAGTACAAATCTTGTATGGATTTAGTTCGAAAAATCAAGAGCTTTATAGGGACTTCGGGAGAGGTTAGAATTATAGAGAGGTTCAAATAATCGGAGGTTTGACTTAACAACAACAACATATAAATTTTTATTCCTTTCATTTTTTTAATATTAATAAAAATCTATCGAGTTCCACTCCTCATTAATAGTTTGTAACCCATATTTCAAACATTATAAATTCATATATTTGTTTGACCAACTTTCATAATGACAGTTTTTGCAACCATTTGTCAGGAATTTAAAATGTGTGATAAATTCGAATTTATGGCTTTATTCCATCTCACAGGCCCGTTAAAATGACAAAAATAATAAATTCCATCCTTTTTATTTCATTCGTCAGTGTCGGATTAAACATATTTATGAACGTTTGTGCTTCATTCTATAATCTCTTTTTAAAATGTGACAAATCCATAAAAATGCGACGTCAATTTGAATGTTGAAAAAGTATTAATACCTTTAGTAAAAATTGTTTATTTGCAAAAAAATTAGAAAATCTAAATTTTGATAATAGTTTGAGCGCTATATTCTTTCCTTGGTTTTATATTTTAATTCATTTGTTTTTATAAAATAAAAATTTTGTTTGTTTTATTTTTTTTAATTTGATAAATCATCATTTCGCAATAAATAAAGAAATAATTGTTATGAGTTGATTAATTATGATTAACAAGAAGAATAGTCATTGGTGGTAGTAATTACAGAAATTTGATTATTTTAATGCAAATGCTTTTGGTGACCCCTTTATATACCTTTGTTCATTATATCATAGAGATTGAATTAATTTCCCGAGCGAGTTTGCTCGGATGATTGTCGTCTAATCATACTCTGCAATGCAGCAGATGGCAAGATAAAGAGATTACAATGATTTCTTTTATTCGTTTGCGGATTCTGAGATTCCTGCTGAAATATGTACGACGAACGTGACATGTCGCAGAATATAAAATCATAAGATGCATCCTTGACAAGCATAAATCTGTACTGACGTAAGAGGAGTTGATATTTTAAATCCACAAATAAAAACATTATATTTAAAAGAATTTTCGATATTACGTAAGCAATAATGACAAATTTTAGATTTTATCGAATTTCGAATAACATCAAGTATTTTGGAGAAATTTTAAACGTTCATGTTAATTATATTATTCTTGTTAGTTTCCACGATAAAATTTTTTTAAATTAATAGTTATTTATACAACAAGGTCCATAAGTTAAGCCATTATTAAACACAATAATCGTTTTAAGCCACGATCGTAGCGATTGACTTAAAGAAGCCACGAGTGTTTAAAAATGCTTATCAACGGTGTTTTATACAAAACTTTATGAATATTGAAATAAATTAACATACAAATTTTAAAAATTCTCCGAATTTCTTTAAAAAATATATTCTGTCTTGTTACACGCACTCTACCTGCCTTTGTTGCATATTAATATATTTCGATACAAGTAGTAAAGAAGAGGTAATAACAGCACAAATTTACCATATATTTTGACGAGCGCATCGAGTAAAAATACGTAAATGAGTAAATGCTGCAATAACCTATTTCACATGTGTATTGAACGCTTTTTTGTGCAATTCTGAAAAATACCAGTTAATCGATAATTACCAATAAAAACGGTCGCAGCGGTTTTTTTCTTCAAATTGTGGAACAAGTTAGACTCAGTTTGGAGATTATCTAATCAAATTAGAGGGAGAACCACCACTTAAAGAAATCTGAATTGATTGGAGAGAGATAGAAATACCCTAACAATATATTTAAACTTAAAATAACAGCCGAAAAAGTTTATTAGAGTGAGATGGGATTACGCACAACAAAATTTTCAAACTAAAATAATAAAAAAAAAATTTGTAGAGATTTGGTTTTGACAACAATATGTATTTTATCATTAAATTGCCACCAACGTACAAATACGCCGTGTTGTAAAGTAAACCGTCACCGAATCGATTTGCATTAAAAAGAGGCTATTTTTCAATACAATGTGAGAAAATAACAGAATATAATTGTATTTTAATAAATAAACGGTTTCGAATTTTCGTTATTAATTTCATTACACCCATCAATGAATTTAGAGTAACTTTATAGGCTTTAGATTTCTCGGGCTCAAATTCTAATATTTGGATAATATAATATAGTTTTCAATGTAATGTTTCTGCTTCATATCAATATGTTGATGCGGAAGAGAATTTTAAAATATAAAAATCCATAACTGTAATCCGAGAGTGTTCGTCAATGTCCATCAATGTCCGTCAATGTTTAACATTAAAACCTTCAGTATCAAAGTATTTTCATATTAATTGATAAATTTTGATTACGGACGTCACACTTTAATAATAATGAAAAGCATTTTTGCTCTAAAACGACTTTTACAGAGCAAATTTGAGGGTCATAATATCAATTTTAAGCAACAAAAATGCATAAAGTAATTTTAAGATGAGTTTTCTTCATGTTCGACATATATAAGGTTTTTATTTGAATATGACAGTAATGAAAAAAGTAATAAATAATAATTAACCAATTAATAGATTTTTTGGAATCCAATTGATTCAACATACTTGAATAATTATAATATAATTTCTGTTTTTATTTTAAAAAGGTTTTTTTTTAAATTTTATTGAAGCTGAATAAACAATCGATTTAATTTTTATATAAGAATATTTTGGTTTGGGTTATATATGAAACCATACCTATTATAATGTCCCCTTATTATTTTTTCTTGAGCTTAATTCCTGAGACGCTTTCTATGTAACTATAATGACTTTAGTACATTATATACCTACTTCTACGCAGATTATATTAAAGACCATGACATTGCGACACGTTATCACATAATTAAATGCTTTTTGCTGGGTTAGCAAGGTTCCTTCATCAATTCTCTCTAAAGAATAAGATAAATTTAGTTTCCGTTTCTACCCTTTAAATTTGTTCTATAATATTACTATGCTTGCTTTAAAAAGGGATATTTTTAAAGGCATATAAATGAAAAAATATTTTGTACAAAATTATGTAACAAAAAATATTTACGTTTAATGGTTTAATTGTATTAATTTGAATTTTAATAAATGATAATCTAGAGGTTATGGTTAATTTTTCGACAAATTAAAAATAGTATTAAGTAACAAAAATATTTCTTAAATATGAATATTTAAAAAATAAAAATTAAATAAATTTAATTTTTTTTTTCATTCGTTAACAAACTAATCGAACAACACCGACATAAACATTTACCAGAATAGAAAAAAAAGATTCCAAGAACATATTTTAATTTTTATCGGAAGTAACAAACTGAAAAGCTCGTTTAGCAAATACCTTCTTTACAATGTGGAGATATCAAAGAGATTGAATTAATTTCCCTGGTGAATGAAGGTGGTGGTTTGAAGAGACGAGAATTATCCCATTTGGGTTATACCAGGGGTGTCAAGGATAATAATTTCATCACTTAACTGTGATGAATACCGGAATTCATCCTTGAAAAATAGGTGAAAGACATGACAGGGATATGTTTTCATTAAATCTTGCACATCACTGATTTCAATCCCGTTTTTATTGACAATTATCATATAAAACCACAAACACCTCGCCAACAGCTCATTTTTTCATTAGGTCTTACTCGTTTTGAGGTAATCCGAAAGTATTCAATTCTCTTAATGATATGTTAAATGAACTAATTTGACGATATCATCGATCTCTCTATTTCTCTTTTTACACAATATCGCAAATGAATATTGAATTCAATTTAATATTTTTTAGTTTAATTACGTAAAATATTATTATTATTATTTTTTATTATTCAATTTTTCATTAGTTTCTGTTAAATATGTTGAATATTTTCTTTTTTAATGAAAAGTTCGATATTTAAATTATTTCAAATTATTGATTGAAACTGACGAATTTAAAGAAATATTAAATACTTGTTTCAATACACAATTTCACCACTTATTGTGAGCAACTTCAATTTCCAATAAAAATGAGTTTTACAAAAAATATTTAGTTTGTAGAAATAATTTTTATACATAATATATAAAGGGTGTTTGTTAAAAGACCGAAATTACAATAATTTCTATAAAAATTAAGCAATTGAATTGTTGCAAATAATTTTAAATCAATTAGAAAAAACACATTTCTATGCTATTTGAAATAAAATTTAATATAAATTATTACTTATTCAACATTACACACAGTTAAACGAATTCATTTTCATTTTTTTGTTAAATTATATATAAAAAATTAAAAGGTTTTAATTATTTAAAAGTTTCGGAGAAATTAGAAATTATATTATAATTAAGACAATGGAATTCATATAATTTCTATTTTAATTTCCTGTTGGAAATAATTGCATACACTCATTGTTTGTATCTGACAAAATTATTACGTGAAAAGTTAAATAAAACTCTTTACCATTAAATATTGTTGAGGTTTAATATTTTACTTTCTTTTCGATTAATTGTAGAGACAGCCCAAAAGGAAATTATGACTGGTATATATCTATAACATAGTTTTCTAAGAAAACAAGCCAAAAACGAACCAAAAACAAACCAATTCTTAATAAGTGGGGTCTTTTTTTAAATATTAAACTAAAAATTTTTCTACCCAAATGAATAAAATTTAAATTTTTATATTTTATCAATAGCCTTAAAACATTATGTTTCAATTGAGAGACACCATAAAAAAGTTGCACTGCTTTATTGTGTAAAGATATCTATATAAAGAGTTTATAAATGTCTACAATATCCATTCGCGAAAGGCTCCTGAATTCAAAATTTATGAAAATAAATTAAATTATTAATTAGCTTAGTATAAGACATTAAAGACAAATTCGCAGTATATCGAGTTAAATATCCTTCATTATAACACTGTCACGTATAGGCATTATCAATAAACAACCTCCTTATCTCCTCTCCCAAGATTCTCAGCTTAATATGTTTATTAGGCTATAAAAGGAAGAAAATGATACCAAGATATTTAAAGTCCCATTAACAATTTAAGGGTACGAGTATATAATATTGTAAGACGAAAAAGTTACCTTGAACTTGAAAATGGCTTATTAATGTTCATTGGGTTACTGAAGCATTAAACGTGTTTTTATTCAAGTGAATGATAAAGTTGAAGAGCCGATGAGTATCATCGTCATTCCGAAATTGGAAATTTATGACCTTGTCCCTGTTCACTTTTGATCTAATTCAAAGTTATAAATAAAAGAGCTGCAACTAAGCTTCAAAAGATTTTGTAATCTTCACCTTAGACTGTTAAAACTCTTAGCATTTAAAAAATAGTAAATGAGCTCAACAATATTTTTTCACTCCCGTATCGAAACATACGCTTTTTGATAACCGTTTGAGTTTCGTAATGTTTCTTTCTTTATCGCACTCAGTGAAAATTTCGAAATTTTTTTTAACTAGTGAAAAAAATGTCATGAACAATCAAACAAATTTGTCTCAAAGTGAAAATTTGGTCGCCATTGTTGCCCTTAAACTACACAAAATATTGGTCTCGGCTATGCCATAGGACCGTGCCTATATTCAAATTAATTAATATTTCCTGTTTTAAAATTTTAATATTTACCGTTCCAATAGCCATCTGCATATAATTTGGCAATTTTTGTTAGACTTTTGGCACATTACGTAAATATCAGAGATAAATCTGCTTAACTTTAATGTGAGTAAACTATAGAAATAGCCTTATATTGCTTAAAATATAAAATTATCTCACATACAACAAACAAATGTTCCATGTCACAATAAAATAGGCATTTGCCTTATGACCAAGTAATTATGAAGAGTTTCAACCGTTAACGGTAACTTTACAAGTAAAGATTTCACTTAAAACATTTGTGAAACATGTCAATTTTTTATTTTTTTTGTAAATTATAGAATTCAATGTGAAATTGTAATAATTTCAGAACTCATAAGTGGAGTGCAAAAAACGTTATGTCCTGATCGGGTGTAAAGTCAACTCTTTTAAACGAGTAAAACGAGTGTGAAACATTCGACCCGAAGACGAGTATTTCATCGTTTCCGAGTTAAAAATATAGGACTTTGTAGCACAAATAACTATTTCATGCAATAATCCATATATTCTTTTTATTTCAGATCATTCATGCTATGTAGTATGTTTCATAAAATGCTACCCCTAAACGAAAATTTTATATTCACATTCAGCGAAATCGATTTAGGGCAATAAACGTGTAGAAATGCAAACAATAGCTACGAAATGTGCATATCCGATGATTAATTCTCTGTTTTCAGCATGGAAACTAGTGAAAAACGAGAACAAAACAATGTGCTAACAAATCCGGAATTGGACTCTTGATTGGATTTTGCCCATTCAATTGTAGAACAGTAGAAAAGGAAAATGTAAATATAAATACTTAAATAGGAATTCCGTTTTTTTCGTTGACTATACCATTAGCATTTCATTTAACGTTCTTTATGAGGATTTCACGATTACATTCTTCTAACGAGTAAACTCAAAGGTCGAACGTTAACTAGTTCGAACCGTGCGGAATCGAAAAATAACATAGTGATAGATTTAAAACAAATTTTTACCAGCTAGGTAAAATGCTCGAAAAAAAATTTCAAACATATTTTGTTGTTAATTGGGACCTATAATAAAAATATTTGGTTCATACATTGAATTCTAAATTTATAACAAATTTAAATCAATAAAAATAATTCAACGACCTACAGGCAAAATAAAAATACTACTGAATAGAAATTATAAATTTGTGTTCGACTTGTTTAATGGAAAAACTAAAACAACCGTTAATTTGTGTTTATTGGCCTCACTGAATCTGAACTGAAAACAGCACCCGATAAGTTTGTTGAATAAATAACGGAATAACGAAAGATTGTGTTCGCTATAAACGTGCTATTGTTAAGGAGCGTGAAGATTTCTTATCACTCAAAACAATTTATAGCTGATGGGTGTTCCTTTTTCTTATCTACCATTTCGTGTTGGAAAGAGCCAAAAACATTTCCCGGAACTGCCAAATTGCGCCATCGCTTATCAAAAACAATGGAATTGCAAACAATCTCCATTTCTGTATATTTTTTACATTTTTAATTTCGATTGAAATAATTATTTAAATTCAATTTAAAAATTGTTGTTTCATTAGCTCTTTTTTACCATACTATTTAACATTTAGCTTATGCCGATGACGTCAATATAATGTGCAAAACACAGCCTTCGACATTCTACGAAACTTCTATAGGAAACTTCCAAGGACGTTAGAATACAACAATGGAAACGAGGAGTATGAAATTGATAAAAGGATACTAGCAACGAATATGATACACTTCTTATAACAAAATATATCAAAATCACAGGATATATTCAAGCAAATTAAAATTATACTTTATTAAATCCTTATAAGAAGAGTCACAACAAATGACAGTCAAACTTGGACATTAACGAAAGCCACTGGAGAGCGTCTTAATCGCGGATAATGGAAAATACGACGAAATATTTAGGTCGGTTTACAATAATGGCGAAATACAAGTGTTGTTTTCAGTCACGAGCGTAGCAAGTACCTAAAAAAAGGCCAAAATGTTTAATAATGCTTATCGACCGTGTTTTATACAAAATTTTATAAATTTTTAATAATAACAGAAAATCTTAAAAATTCTTTAAATTTTCATAGAAATATATGTTGCTCTGCCACACACTTTACCTGCTGTTGCAAATTCTTTGTTCTCCCAGATCAATTGAATAAAGTGAAACACGAGTCTCTTTCGATAACGTATTCCACATTTATTAAAAGCTATAAAAACAGTACAATTAATCAAAATAATATATAAAATTGACGATTTATCTTACATTTGCTGTTCGTATGCAAGAATTTACAACAGAAATTAAACTTATTACACGAAAAATTTGGCCTTTTTACAATTAATATTATTTTCGTTGTCTCGTTCTCTGTCCTCAATTTGCCGAACCGGTACAAATCCAATTGAAGCTCAATTTTAGGACCGTTTAACGTAAAAATATGTAACATCTGCCTTTATTGCTTATTACTTAATGCGAGAAAAGGATAGAACATTAATAAATTAAAAATAAATTCAAATAAACCAGTGTAACAATTTCTCAATTTTATTAAATTTTAATTACATTGCACACTGAATTTAGAGAAACTTTTTTGATAATCGCTTTGGATTTCTCCTGTACAAATTTTATTATGTCAGTAATTGTTTTCCATGATGTTTACGTATCTATTTTATAACAAAATGTTGATTCCGAACCGACTTTTTAAATATAAAAACCAAAATATGGGAGTGAAGGATAATGTCCGTCAATATTATTTTTGGAATGGTAGTTATCAATGGTAATTTTCTCAATTCAATATAAAACTACAAGGTTATAGCTGCTTCTAGTTTAGTTTTGATTCCAAATATTAGCAGTATTTTTCGACAACAATTTTATGGATTTCAACAAATTTTAAAAGAAATTTTGAAAGCATTAGATTCTTATTCTATTAATATTAATTTTATGAAAGGATTGAAGTGGAATTAAATTATTCAAATGTATTTTTTAACTCATACCGACCAAAAAGTACTGCTTCGTTTAATAAATGTCTCTATTCCAATTATTTAAAATCGGCAAATTAGACGAGTTTTTCTAATTCCTATAACTTCAATGTGGAACAAAACCGTATTCTGATTGAAATTGAATTCCAAGAATCTAAACTAATAAAATAAAATACTATAATAAGTATTGATATATTTAAACCTTAACGCCCATACGGTTCCTTTTTCATCCCTTTCATTTGAAAATGTGATGTGGGTTTTATATATTAATAATATATTATAAAATTATTGCCGTAAAGTGTGAGATAGATATTTTGGCAAACATTCCAATGAAAACTACCGGTTTTAAGGAACGGATCCAATTCCAATGCCGTAAGGAATATGGACCTGACTATGACATCCAATCCGTAGTTTATATTGAATTTTTATAGATTTGCCATCACCATATATTTTTGCATTTCCTCAATCCGTAAATTTTCACAACAAATTCCATGGAGCCAAATTTCAAATCCAATTTAAATTTTGATTATAGTTTTTTATTTCAATCCATTTAAATATTGGTTTTTATATTTAAATAATTATGATATTTTTTGGAAATTCAGAGCGATTTTATTCAATTTAAATCAAATTAAATTGGAGAAGTCATAAACTTTTTTATTTAAATATTTATTTTGCTCTAAATTTAATCAAGAATTCTCTTTGGAGGAACCCAAAAATAATTTTCATTTGATTTTATGAATACTTCAGATACGTAGGAGGATTATGTTAATAGTACTTAATTATATCCCTATATATATAATATATACTTGCTAATTTGTTTAATGGAATTTAAATTAATTTTTCGGTCTTTGGATGTAGATTCGCAAGTCTTAGGACAAAAATAATATAAGAACGATGTTTCTCGTACTTAAATATGAATAAAATTTTGAAATTTGGTGATTTAATTGTCGTAATGAATTATTCTTCATAATAACATTCTTCTCCTAAATTATTTTTTATACACTTCATTTAAATTTGAAAAGAAAAAGAAACAACTTAAATATTAATTACCTTTACCTTTTTCGTGTAATGTAATAATTTAAATCCCTAATTATGATAATGATGTTTATTCTACTGTATTTTGATATAACTTCGAAGAAAAAAAACCATTCCACTGTATAATTAATCTAATATAAAAATACTTATTCAGTACAACTGTTGGAAGATCCATTCATTTTCAATTGGACGGTTAGTTTTTTTTTATAAAATTTAATTTATTGAGATTCGCAATTTACAGAAATATATACAAAACTCATAAAAAATGACCAAACAAAAGTTTTTTTTAATTTTAATTGAGAATAACATTAAATTTTTTCAAATGTATTGTGTAACGAAGTTTTCCTTTAGATCTGGAGATGTAATCTACTACCATCTCCACGTCGCAAGTCTTGTGTTGGTCCACCGAGGTATTTTAAAAATTATTTTCAGAATTTTGTTTTGAAATAAGAAGTGAATTAGGAGTTAAGCAGTGTTAGTTTCATCCTATTGACAAGGGCAAGGGAGGACCATTAGTAAAGATTGGTCTCTAATACATAACTTGTACAGAAGGATTTTGTTTTTCTACACTTTTATGGGTATAGTTGCTTTATATACAGTCGTGCTTTTTGTAATACAAATGTACATGCTTCCTGTAAGTAGAGCTCGCGCCCACAAAAAATCCGATTTCTTATTGTGCTTGGGTATAGAGCGGGACCGCCATCAAGTTATTACTTCACCCTTTGCCCATCAACTTTTGATTCCATCATTTAAAAACTACTAACTTTATTGGAAATATTTGAAATGTCTTTCAAAGTTTGATTTTTCTTTTTTATGCCGACATTAAAAAAAGTTATTAGAAAATTCAAATAAAAAAAAAATGGGTATAAAAGCGATGATTAAATTTCAGAATGCCACATTGTTTTAATATTCCTATTTGAAAACTAATATATGATTGGACGTCCATGCAAATTCTGATCTTATATGTTTTTTAATCACACCAATATTGTTCATTATTAAGCTTAAAATAATGAACCAAATGTATGATGTTGTTTTTTTTAAATATGATATGTCCAAGTAAAATATAAAATATTTGCGAAGAAAAAGTTTTATTTATTTTTCATTTTGATAATTTCTATTGTAATTAAATTTCAATTTCTTTCTTTAAAAAGGCCATTACAATTAAAACACTCAAAAATGCTTTTAAAAATTTAAATAAAAAACTCATTTGATTGATTTTTTACATACTTACTAGTAATTACCTGTAAATAATTTTAATCAAGTTCTGATTTCAGTAACTTTTTTCAACTTCTATTGTTTTCGATTCCATTCTTACATAAAATGCTTTTTGTGTTAATTCTTTTTATTTTAACATTTTATAGTTGTTATTCATAGTTAATTTTTAACAAAACTTCTTGTTCCAAGAAAGCATCTGCTTCTTTATAACTAAGAAAAATATAAAAATATAAATGGAGGTAGTTCGTACGAGGTAAAAAATATCCTTTGTCGACACATGACATAATTTCCAGAAAATCCAACAAAGTTGCCTATTTGATAGTCATCGATTGTAAGGTAAGGTGAAATTGGAATGGGAATGGGGGACCAAACAAAATAGACCAAAATAGGAAGCAGATGTGAGTTCTATTATATAGGGAACACAATTTCTCCCATTTCTACAAATAGAAAAATACCAATTGACCCAAAAGCATAACATTTAAACGAAAATATAAACATTTTTTGTATGAGAATCATTACGTAATAAAACTTATTATGCAAATTACTTACCTAATATTTTGGTTATCATTTGACGAAGAGCTTTAAAATAATGCCATTTGAAAATCACAAATCAGTATAAGATAGTTAATAAAAAAATTCTTGATATTATTAAGAACGTTCCTATTCACTTTTACGCCTCACAATGAATTTGTGGAACATAAAAGTTTAACGGGAAATAATTCAATCTTATAATATAACAGTAGTATACTTTATATTTTTGCAAGTATAAAGCAAAATCGTTGCTCAATAATATGAACTTTATAATCAGTTTAATGATAATAAGTTTATTCGATAAGAAACTATTACCTTATGCATTTAAAAATAGAAAAATAAAGTCAATTGAATTATTTTTTTATAAAAAAGTATATGAATCAGCATTCAGAATTTCGATTTTTATTAATTTAATTTTTCCTTTATTTATGAATGTTGTTTCAAATCTGAAGACTATGATTTTTTCCTGTTAAATATTGGGATCCAAAATAAGAAATTAACCCAGGAGTTCCCAAACTTTTCTGCCCGCGGCACCCTTGCAAAACGACTTGCGGCGCCCCTACATACTTTCCACGGCGCCGCGTCGCACAGTTTAGGAGCCCCCGAATTAACCGATTATTTTAAAAGTATAAACACACAAGCAAAGAAAACCAATATAATTAAATATAGTCTACAAAAATGCTTTATACAGTATCTAATCCTTACAACAAACAGGTGCATTTTATCTCTTAATGATGTGCAACAAAACAATTTCGGAAGTAAATTGAATTTCTTATACGTGTAGTGCAATAATCGGGCATAAAGTTGAAAAGCACGTACTATCCGCTTAAGACTGAGAAATTTATATGGATCTTCGAAGTATTATCAAACTTCTAAAGACAAGTAATAAATTCGTGCACTGCAGGGCAATGAATTTTATTTATTAAGTGTAAAATACTTCATTTTAAATATATTCCCTGGGATCTTAGATGTGTTTTAGGTAATTACGGGAGCTTTGTTTATTAATAAATAATAGAAACTTCATCCTGTTTCAATAGTACCTAGAATTTATTAATTTTTATATCCATTATTTTATATAATAAATATGAATATTTTCAAACCGCCATTTAAAAAACATATAATTAGGTTTTTTTTCTTATAATAGAAAAATTTATGGATTTAAAGAAATATATGTTATATAATCCGTAATATAAAATGTATACTATAAAACAGATATTAGTTTAATATTACATATTGTAAATGATTATTAAATTCTGATAGGTACTAGAAAATTATACATTAAATTCATGAACTATTAAATAAAAAAAAACCTTTACCTTTAATTATAGAATTTATCATCTTTGAGAAATAGTGCTTCTTTAAGGCAAAAAATCGAATACTAAATAACATATTAAGAATGAAATAGATATATAAACCACAGTGTTATCATGAAAACAGTGAGATTTAGTCGAATTTTCTATGATTTATTATTCAGTTCGCTGTCAGACATTGGATTTTATTTTATCCTTAAGATAAAAGCAGAAATAGTGAATAACATTAGCACAACCAAAAATTAATCCAGATAAATCCAAATGTGTCAGATGTTATCCTTAATATACGATTCTCCCTTATCTTCTCTCATAATTTATTTACGATACGTATGCAAATTTCCTTTAATGTTCATTAAATATTGTTTTCATTAAATCCATTTAAATTAGCCAAACCCTCGTCTGTCCCCACTAGAACCACTGCTACAAAGGTGTCCAGTTTGTTGTAGTACTGTTTGCGTTATTGGTCTCGTTACTTACTATTATTGTATTCCAAAATCTAGGAAATCATATAAATATGTTTATATTTTATGGTGGTCTCCTTTTTTATTTCAATTTTGAACAAAAGTGTTTTTTTTGTACTTGCAGTAATCCGATTTTCAGATAGCCATTAAATTATTGTTTTATAATATTTTTCCAATTTAAAACACAACTAAATCTACCATTTTTGTAATAAAAAACCTTTATTTACATTTATTATTTGTACAACGTGCATTGGTCATCTTTTAATAAATTATTTTTAACAAAGGTAATTACATACCGTATATGAGTAGTCTAATTAAAATATATAAATATATAAATTTAAATAAAACTATATTGGTTTTACTATTATAAGAAATACGAAGAACAGATTTGAATAAAATTTTAACGTTAATTTAAAAATAGAAGACTACGAAATTTTCAAAAATTAATTTTTAAAGGCCGGGTGGCGCAGTGATTAAAGCGTTGCACAGAATTTAACTTGAGAGGGCCGCGGTTCGAACCCTGATCAGACCGTAACTTTTTTCTTTCGAATTTCTTTACTCGTTTTCACTAACAACATTCTGTGATTAATATTTGTTTAAAATAAATTTATCAAAAATAATACCCCGGCCTCAAAATTCGAGCAACTAATGTCGTCAACATTATTTGCTCGAATTTAGACAGGTTTTCAAAGCTTGAATGAAATGCATAGAATCGAAGAGATATAAACCGGATCTTTTCAACACTAGTAATTTGCTGCTGTTCAATGAACGGAAAACCGGTAACGGTTGTTGAGTCGTAGAAGAAGAAGAAGGAACTAAAAATCCGAATATATAAAACACCTACTTTTTCTTCTTAAATAATATTTCAATTATAAAAAATCTTTAACAATAACTTATATAAATCATATATGATTAATATGAAGTCAATGGCAAAATATTAAATAAAAGCCTAGAAAAAAATTATATAGATAAGGATATTACCATTTACAAATAAAAGTTTCCATTTCCAAATTTCTGCATTTAATATTTTTCAGTAAACTTTTGGAAAAGAATTTTCACCGGATTACATTACCTTTTCAGTTGCCAATTTCCACAAACACGTCGATCGGAAATCTAAATGGTCTCTGAAAACGGTTTAATCTATAGAGTCAAAAGTTCAGTGTGTGTTCATGTAAATTAAACGCACGGTAGATGTTAATTTATTTACCTTAGGTAATATACTGAGGAATACAAATATTTAAGAAGCGCAATTTTGTTAGATGAAGAATAATTGGCACGCGAATACTGTCATTGAAGGATGGTTCGTCACAGTATACAATTTCGTTTGATGTAATTGAGTGAGTTTGTAATAAAAAAAGACCCAAAGATAGCAAAAAAATTCACAATAATATTAATAGTTCTTAATAATAAGAAAATAACAAAGTAATGACACTTTGATTCTAATAAAAATTTATCTTCATCTTATTTATTTGGAAAACCTCTGGCTTTTTGTTAACGAAATGATTCAAATTTGACACCAAGTTTTTGAACTCATTAAAATTTTGAAGGCTTTGAAAATATTATAATTTTTCTTGATATTACCTATTAGAAGTTTATTTGAAACTGAATTAAAATTCAAATAATTGCCATGGTATTAAAAAGATTAAATTAAATTCGTTATCACTTTGGTGTAATTCATTAAAATAATTTTTTATTTTTATAAAATATTTTCTTTTCCATTAAGAATATTTTTTTAAATTTGATTTTTTAAATGATTTTCACCCTTGTAGCACAAGGAACTATTATAAAACTGAAAATATTTTCTTAAATTGGAAAATCAAATAAATCATATTTGTTGGAACTACGGATAAAAATGGAATATTGACTCAATTAAAATTCCGTTCGTGACGTTCCATTTCGATTTCCCCATGATTTATACCTTCCACTATTCCTTACAATAGCTTTTAATACAGTCTTAACGAGCAGATCATAAATCAGACTGTTAAAAAAATAACGTACTTGAGGAGTTGATCTCTAATAAGTTCATCGAAGTATATAAAAACAAAAAAATTTATCCCAAAAACTAGAAATATCTTTAGGAAAGCACAAATTAAGATAAGATTTAATAGTTTTAAAATATTTTCTTAAAAAGTTCTACAATAATAGTTCTAAAATAAAAGTAATTATCTAATCGTAAACAAATTTTGTTAAATTCTTCGAATATATTTTCATTTTATTAAAAAAATTATTGTTTTAATAAACAATTCAGTTTGTAATAGTCTCAGACAATGTATGTTATAAATTTTAATACAAAGATCCCAATTTAACAAAAGTAATCCTTTAATTAGGATATTTTTGAAAAATCCATTTCACAATATTAGAGAGTACTTGGAAAATAATTAATCAAATCAAGTGCTATGTAGCATTTTTTTGAATATTTTTTATTGGTAAAACAACTTAATCATATTCTGAACAAGAAGTATAAGGAAAGAAATGTTCGCAGACTGCGCAAAGATGGAGCTAATATCGCAAAATTGTTTTCTGAATCGACTTTAGATCATTCTTCTAACCTTTGTTATCAAAATTTCAGCAAAGTTTATTTTTCAATAGCGAGCGTTTCATCAAATTTTGAAAAATATTAGAAAAGAAATTGGATCAGGGTTCGATTCTTGATTTAGGAAAGTTAATTACTTTAAGTTCAATTTCTATTGTTAATTCTTGTGTACGAACAGCAAATGTGAGATAAATTGTTAATTTTATATATTACTAGCCGACCCGGCAAACACTGTACCGCCTGAGAATTAACATATAGAAGAATACGGTTAATGTAGAATTATACAAAACATTATTGATATTAGTAAATATTGCACATGATATTTGGGAAATTTTTTTATTTAATTATGAGACCACAATAAATAGTCATATTANTAATTTTATATATTACTAGCCGACCCGGCAAACACTGTACCGCCTGAGAATTAACATATAGAAGA
>JXOV01012450.1:1509-15478 GCA_001014945.1 Clogmia albipunctata
CCCGTGACTGTTGGTTGTTTGTTACTGGTCTGACGTCACCAGGTGTATCTTCAAGATATATTCATCTCAAATATAGTCAATATATAATAAGATTCTTTAAACTAGTAATCTATACTAAAATATACCCGAAAACATATATATTAAGATAAAAAAGAACATTAGTTTTGGGACAAATTCTTAAATAAATATAAAAGTGTATAGTTTCTGAAAAACACAAAACTAGAATATTAAGTTAATTTGTAAATAAAAATGAAGTTTTGAGGGAAAGAGGTCTTCATCACAAATTAAAATTTTTTAAACGGTAAAATTGAACAAATACATTTATGACAAGAATTATTTCTACAACCAATTATTTTAATTTATTCAATTAACTATAATCATGCATTAGGAACTGATACATCAGAACAAGAAAATGACAGATTTTACTCAAATACAACATTCACCTTCAGTCATTCTGATTTCCCTAATAACATAGATAAATCTTTAAACTTACAAGTTTACATGATAGATAAATGGGTTAGTAAATTTTACACCAGTTTTAAAAAATCTCAAAAAGTTGTAGAAATTGTTGTGATTAAATATCAGTCCATTTAAAATTATTCTCCATAGAAGTAGTAGCACATAATTTCGGTGATTAAAATAATATGTAAGTTTTAATGCTTAGACCAAACACTTTATTTAATTAATGAAATTAAAAATGAATTTAATTGGTCAACGCTTTATTACCTTGTCGCTAAAATAACGGGACAAATTTTAACGAGACAAATATAATACTACGAGTATTAGGGGAAATATGTACGAAATGACATTCGGGGTATATTTTGGATTTTGGCGGTTTTATCTCGCATCTAATTGGAATTTATTGTGACTCAAACGGTTTTCAGTAACCTGCCAAAAAATTGAACCCAGCCATTTCATTTCTCTAAGTGTCTAAGCTCTTAGTAGTTATTTCAGCGTAACCAGTTTTTATTTAAATTCAGTTTCAATGAGCACATTTTACGTTTCACTCTAAATTACATCTTGTCCTAGTGTTTATTGTATCTTAAGGATTCATTGTTGTCCTTAAATAAGGTTTTATTTAAATAAAATCATAGTTATATTTTTGAAAATAATATTACATCAAAACGATTTGCGGTCAAAAGTATATGCCAGTCTCATTTTGTTGATAAAAGGTATTTATTTAATGTAACGATCGTATTTAAAGATCTAGATCCGGAGAAATTTGTTAATTTGTTTGCAATGGGTTCATGCTTTTAACATTATCATAATTTTCTAAGAAAACATTCAATAAATATATAAAATAAATTAAAAATTTTCTAACAAAATTTCGCCAGTCACACACAATTTCCTAAAAATCAGTCACAATTTTTTTTAAATCGGTCAAACATACCGGATGGTAATTTTAAGTTTTTCATTATATCCGTCTGTTTTGTAATAACCTTTACATGTAAACCAAACTTCGTTTTGAAATTCGTTATAGTAAGCGGGCTGTCAGTATAAGCGGAGTCATATTAAATGGATTCTTCTGTACTTTCATATGATTAAAATAACTTAATTTGTTCTTAAATAAATTTGTGTAAATACTTAAAGCCATATAAAACTATACCTGTAAGCTATTTCTTTTTATTTTTGCAGAAAATACGTTCTCTGATAAGAAATATCATTTGGTTGCTGTGGAATATTTATATGTGATTTGCGAAATAAATGATGGCATAATATCACGAACATTTCGTGTTAGTACTAATAAAAAATCACGCATTTGAGGCATTCTCGCCATAAGTTACTATTATAAGAAATCAGAAGTAATGTTCAGATTTCAAATTTTATTAGCATCAAGGATTTCCTTGGATACAAATAAGATACAGTCAGAGAAATCTTATAAGGTAATAAATATAATTTGCTATCTTTTATCCAAAAGCTGATTTACCTTGACCTTCAAAGCAAATATAAGTAGGATTTATAATCATTGGATTTTATTACCGGAAATATTAAATAGAATATTATGATTTACCCGATTTTCATCTAATATCTTTTCAGTAGATTTCATTTAAAACATTTATCAAAAAAAGATAAAAAATTGAGAATTAATTAGACTAGAATTATCTACGAGCATAAGAAATAATTAAAAGAAAACCTAATCTTTATTGTGCTCACGGTACTCACAGTACAAGCATTTAATACAATTTATTATTTTTATTTTTTATTTATTTATTAATATTTTTTAACCTACGGCTATAATATATAAGGAGATAGTAACAAAGTAACAAGTAACAAAGAGAAGGCTTAAGGCCACAAATTTATTTGTAATTAAGAAGGGCGATTGGTGTCACTGCACTTTCCCGGTCAGGCCATCATGTCCGTTACGAACCTTCGGAGTTTCAGGCCGTCCACAAGGTACTGCCAGAGATCCTCCATCTCGGCCTCATTCCGCACACAAAGAAGACGAGCGACGCAACAATCATTGTTGTTGCATAGACCGCATTGATTAAAAGGGAAGAACCGTCACATCGTCAATGAAAACATTCTGATACCTATTGTTAAAGGTGTAGAGCTGAAAGAATACCCGCGCCTTTCCAATAGGTAGTAAAGATGAACGGAAAAATTCCCTGTCTGAATTGTTCACAAACCTGTAGAGGGGATAGAAGGTAGAGTTGGATATTCGGTCGAGATCCCTACTTTTGTAAAGATCGTTCAAATCCTTCAGAAGCCTGTCTGAATCGACCTGCGTATGATTACCACTATAAAGACCCGATCACAACTCCGAATTGTTGGACTTAACAAAAAATGATCTCAATTGCCCAGCCCAATTGTAAACAATGCCCTCAGAATTCCCCGTGTTCCCGATTCTTAACTGATTCATCAGTAGGACCTTCGGATAACGGCTATCATCCATAGCAAACACTTTGAGAAACCAATTCACTGCTCTGAAGTGTGACATCCGTCAACTAAATTCATCAATTTATATGAAAAGTCACTTTGATAATCGAGGTTTTACTGTTAAATATTGTCAAATTATGACGAACATTAACGAATCTCGACGAACATTATCGGGTATTCTCAGATTACAGTGATGGATTTTTATATTACAAAATTTTGTTTCAAATCAACATTTTGTTATGAAATAGGAACAAAAACATCATTGAAAACTATTACTCAAATATTAGAAATTGTGTTGAGAAATCAAAAGCCATCACTAGAAAAGTTCCTCCTAATTTATTGATCGGTGCAATGAAATTAAAGTTTAACAAAATCGCAAAACCGTTACACTGGATATTTGAATTTTTTTTTAATTTAGGAAGGTTCTATCCCTTTGTCGCATTGATCAACAAAGACAGGTATAGTGTGTGGAACAAAGAAGCATATATTTCTATTAAAAATTTAAAGAATTATTAAGATTTGTTGTTAATTTATTTAAAAATGAATAGAATTTTGTATAAAATACGGCATTAATAAACACTCGGCCTTTTTTAAGGCACTTAACATAACAAGGCCGATAAGATAAGGCATTATTAAACAAAAGGGTTGTTTTAAGCCACGAGGGTAACTAGCGCCGTTTTTATGAAATCAAATTTGAAATTTGTTATCTCCCTCACATTGTTCTTTGTTCGTTTTCTCGTTCGTTTTTCATCTTCTGGGAAGATGTAGAAAGCTTGTTTCTCTTACTCGCACATAGGAAATATCACGTTCATATTTCAACTAATGAGTTGAGTTTGACTGAAAAAATCTCTTATGTTGTGTTTGAAAGACAAAATCCGATATTTGCGCTTATTAAATTGTATTTTATCAGTCTTTTCCTAGTTGCAAATAAATTTACATCACACGTTCAGTTTGCGTTTAATATACAGTCACAGAACTTTTAGCTAATTGATTAAACGTCTTTTAAGAGACCATTAAGATTCCAGATCGATGTGATCGAGAAAATCGGCGAGTGAAAACGGAAACGTTATCCGGTGAAATTTCTATAACGCAACTATAGTCTCTATTTTAACAAATAAGGCATTATAAGCTTATGCACAGACAGATAATTGAACTCATTTTAAATTAATGATTCTATTAACCGGCCTGAAAAAATTTTGTAATTAGGGTAATAAGAGCAGTTAGAAATAAGGGATCAAACGACACTCAATTCAAATTATAGAGCATTTTTTAATTCTTAAATAATGAACAAGATTATTAATATTGTATGAGATTTCAATATGTCTGTCAAATAAATATATAGACTTTTTACTTTTAGACAACTTACCGAAATAATATGGCGTGTATCTTAATATCTGTAATCATTGCAGATATTAATATTGCTTATAATAAAGCTGATAGAATATTGCGCCTTAGATATGGAGGAATCTCTGACTGGAGCTATTTATAATAACAGAGAGGAGGAAGATAAATTTAATGGAAAATTACCTTGCTTGCGAGTACAACATTTGCATGGCTCTCAAGGATGAGGTCTACCGAAAACCCTTTGCTGGTGAAAATGTGATGGCGAATAAATATTTGCCGGAGATGAATCGACTGTTGAATTTGGTGGCAGCAGCGTCGGTATTTGGAAAGTTGAGCGGATTTTGCGGTGAGGGCAATTTCCTAGGTTCGGGAAATGAATGGCTTTTGTCGACTTATTTGCACAGAAATGGTGAAATATTACTTCATATATACTTCCAAAGCTCTCCGCATTTTCCCATAGATTTCCATTTCCACGATTTGTTGACTTTAAATCCGTTCATCGTTGTCGTCAATACCTTTACCTGGGATTTGGCGCCATAATTAAATTGATTTTCTGAAAAGTATACTCATATTTTCCGCTTTGCCTGTCAGATATTTTTACTATCGATTTCCGTTTCCTACCAAGCCAATGGATTGGAATCCCCTTACGAACATCCGACATGAGTCACACCATTAGGATGTTGAATTCTCGTCGGTTGGGCTAAAGTTGGCAACTGCATCTCAAAGTTTCACACGAGTTTTACATATTTAATGGAGAAGGAACATGTCAAAAATTGCATTTTGATGGAAATAAACGTCTGTTTGAGAAATTCAAATATTTTACTCTTTTAAGTCTTTACTTGAATTTTGTATTAGAATTATAAATGGTTCCTATATAAAAATAATGCAATTCTTATGTTCAGTTTTTAATTAAATTACTTTGGGGTCATAATTAAGTCAGTTTTAGCTGTGCTTTATAATATATTAAATTTAATAAATAATAAAACTGTTATTAAACGATATAAAAGTGATAATTATTATCTTATTTAAATATTTCAATCAGAAAAAAACTCTGCAAGAACTGTCCGAAATCCAAATATTAGTTTGAAATTGAATTTTAATGATTAATTAATTAAATACATTTTAGCTTGTAATTTTAAAGCGTTCCAGCCATAAAAAATATTTATATTTAACTGTTTCAAAATTACCGAATTTTTCTCTTCTTTTTTTGTCTTTTGTTGCCAAGCTTTTTTCTCATGAATATGTAAATTAAAATATCCACTCTATAATCGAATAGTAAGCACATTTAACTGGGTTTTCGCAGGACTGGGATCGAATACTCGGAGGATTTTTTCCGGCGTTTTCTGAGTTCGAATAACATGACCGAAAAATATTCCTTGCGATCAGAACTAAACATAAATTGGACAGATGGAATGCATGATTAATTGACTAAATAATGCACTGAAAAGCAAATAGTCACTGAAATGTCAAAACCCGATGCTTGAGGTTAAGACCCCCCACACATTGCATCTAGAAATTGAAAGGAAAAATTATTAGGTTAATTAAAATAGATATATGAATTGAACTATTTATTTGCTCAACAATTTAATTTATAAGGTACAAATTTTCAAGCAAACACGAGATTAACGAAAATTTATTTAAATGAATTTGACTTATTTATCCTTTTTTTTATGTATACTCCGTCAAGTAAGAGCGTGGTCGAGTTAATTTCTTAATAAAATTATTTGGTGAAACTTTCATATTTATAAATACATTGTGCACATTACAAACGAAGATGCAATTTGGTTAATAATGTGTCCAGTCAACATCGATAATTATCTGGCATCTCTGATGTATTCTATCTACTAATTTGACGACGTATTCTAATGACAACGATCTCCAAATCCTACGAATTTCGCAAAATAGCTGCTTCAAAGTATGTGCACATCATTCCTTGGTTTTAGTTTGACATATGATTACACAATTTCATCGGGCGACTGCAATGGCCAATCTTCATTTTTGCTGATGAACCAACATTTGGCAGATGACAATAAAGCCTTTTTGTAGATTTTCATTATTTTCTCGGCATTTAGGTTGTAGGTAAAGAGGTACAAAGTGACGAATCCCTGCTTTAAGAAGCATCCCCAAAGATGCCCCTTTATTACGAATTTTACGGTCCACTGAACAAGCCTATTGGTGAAAGTTGACCAGGGAGAGACGAAGGCCGCAACGTCTATATAAAACATTCATCAGCAAAAATGACATTTTCAAAATCGCTATCGATATTCTCATGCGCCCCAGCGTGCCGTTTTCCACTTTTTTTTCAGTCAAAAGAGGCTTCTTCATTGAGAGGTCTTAATTGCGTCATTTCAGATCACGAGTACGAAAATGGTTTCTCTTAGTTTCGTAGGATATATCTCAACCATTCACCATTAATTTTGCTTATCCTTGCTGCAATGGTAAAGCAGGATTCACTATGCTTTTTCATCTTTTTGACCACTCATCTTATCGAAGCCACGTTGTTGGTGCCTCGAAGCGAGACGCGTATTTAGCACTCATGGTTACAAATGAATTATTCAAAGTATTGTTTATCGCTAGTTACTGTTGTGACTCCTTACCAATGTGATAAGATAGTTATTAGAATCCCAGTCTCGTTCGCCGATTCTCTACACTCTAAACTTCCACTTTCTATTCAAACCAAACGCACTGCTCTAGGGCTTAATTAACACTGATTTTATTTACAATAATAATATATAGATGAACTCGTTACAATAATATTTACAATAATAAATGAATAATAATATTTCACAGACAATAGATTTGGACGGCTACAACAGTTGCTACATTTTCCCATATTTCTGGCAATTTACAGATGCCGTCTAATGTTTCTGCCAGCTCCTCTTGCGTTTGACACGAATCTTGGTCGAGTAACTCCTCCAATTCTGTATCTTCGTACTTCTTTGGCTGTCCCGGCCGCTCCTCGTCTTAAAAAAAAATCACCACTCTTGAACCATCCAAACCACTTCTATTGGCACGTTCGTTCAGCTAGAGCATGGCCACCGTGAAGTTACACAAGAATTCTATGACTTTAGGCAACAGTTTTCGTAATATTGAAGTAACGAAGAACTCCCCGCCAAAACACTTTATTTGACACAACTGTTAAATGTAATAATAATTCTAGGAAAATCTAGAAAATTGTATTAACTACTGATTTCTAAATATTTAAATATAAATAAAGTTATATTTCAATCATTTGACATTGTCTGAATTCCTTTCGTTATCTATTAAAATATATTGGGTTTTAATTCAGTAATTAAAAATATTAGAAACAGGTTTTTTCTAAAAATAAATTCCATTATTTGAATCCTAACTAGTCTTTATCATTTAATAAAAACTGCCCTAATTGGATTTAGTCTTAATTACGACCTAGACGGTCTCTTGAATGAGATATTAAGCGTAAAATTCCTGGTTTTCATTGGAATTCGATTTTCGGGAAGTTCCGTAAAGCCATTAAATATTCAGAGCGTCAAAGGGACTGGGCCAATCTTTTTGCAAAGTTTGTTGGTCGTCTGCCGAGAATTGAATGGAGAAATTTATCAAAAACCCAGCTTTTCCCTGTCGTATAAACCGTGGCATTAATAATAAAAAGCGTATTAATTATTTATCCAGCCCAAACAAAAAACAACAGTTTTCCGCATTTTATTTAATTTTTGTTTCGCATTTTATTAGCTCGACTTATTTATGACGGAATTAAAATCCGGCCGAAACCAGTTTTATGGACTCATTTCCCCGAAAAAAGAAGAATTAAGTTTGTTTGAGTTACAGGCGTTCAACATTTGTTGACCTGAAATCTGAATTAAGTGAGTTTAATAAGGAAATTTTTACTTTTATTTCACAAATCTCAAAGGGTGAGTTTTAATTTCGTTTCATTCCGAAAAAAGAGTTCTATTCAAATTCAAGAAGTTATAATTTTCGAATACTTAATTACATAAACAATTGGTAATTATTTCATTACAATATGTAATTTTTATCATATGAATAATTAATGAGCCTAAAATTACTGTTTTACAATTTAATTTGGGGGTTCAATTCCTTAAACTTAAGAAACCAAATATACTGTCGTAGTAATTTTCAATCAATAATTCAGAAGTTGACTTTAATTATAGCCGCCCTGATTTTTCATGCACGTGACTTCAAATAGGTAATGGATACTGAAGAATTCACAACGACATTTTGTTTTAAAAATTTGAATCATTTCTCGTAATGATAAATTATGACAGTTTTTAGATCGGAAAATTGATTTATAGTTTTAATTGTTGACGATTTAGTAGAGGAGTTAAGATTTAATATTTCAAATTTAATCTGACCTCAATTGTTTGAAACTGATCCTTTTGCGGCGTAGTATTAAAATTTTTTTTTACAATTTCATTAATTTTTTTTATTTAAATTATAAATTTTATTTTTTTAAACAGGATGATTTTTCTACCAATTTCCATAAAAATGCATAAAATTTGGTATAAAACAGGTTCGATCAGAATTATCAAACACACAAGCCTTTTTTAAAAAAATTCGTTACGTTCGTGACTTTAAAGGACTCTAGTATGTAATAATGTTTTATCTTATCGATTGACCTAGTTGTATATAATAATAAAGCTTTGTTATTTTCAAAATGACGATCTAAAGTGGATCATAGACTGTGCTCTTGATCTATTTTTGGCCACACTCCTTAGTTGCTGAGTCAACATCATTCCTGTTTGCTTTTCTATGGGTCTTCTTCTAACCATCTTGATTCCGCGATGTCTCTCCTCAAACTGTGTCCCATCCACCCGTATTTTCGCCTTTTAATGATTTCATTTATTTGCGGCTGTTCTGTTATTTGCCACAAATCCTCGTTGGAAATGACTCTTGTCCAGAAGATTTGCAGAATAAAACGTAAGCACTTATTTGAGAATGTGTGCGGTTTATTTTTCAAGTCCTCAGTAACTAGCCATAACTCACAACCATAGAGCAGCACAGATTTGACACAAGCGTTGAATATACTGAGCTTGGTCGATCTTTTGGTTTCCTTTGAAAGCCCTTTCCTTGGGCGTGCAAAAGCTCAGCGTGCTTTCTAAATATGAGCATTGATGTCGAGTGGGGCTGTCCCATTCGCCGCTATGAAGCTACCGAGGTATGTAAATTGTTATACGGTTCTATGGGTGTGTCACCCACTACTATGTTATTCGTCTTTGAGTTATTACAGAGAATCTTCTTTTTTTTTCAGTCAGATCCAATAGTTTATCCTGCATTTTCTTCCTGGTGTCAGATAGCGGTGCTTGGTCGTCCGCGTAGTCCAAGTTCCTAGTTGTATAAATAATTATTAATTGGCAGTAAACCAGTGTCATATCACGTTGATCGATCAGTTCCAAACATAATATAAACAAGGGATTTAGTTTTAACTTAAAAGAATTTATGGATTTTCAGTTATTTATAAAGTATTAAGAGGAGGTCACTGCGCGGCGATAACTCGAATAACTATTTCCAGATCTGCATTTTTATAGCCCTTTGTTTTTCCGTCTCTGTATTGATCTACGTTATGTACAAACAAGAAACATTGTGTAACCAACACCAACTTAACAATAGTTAAGGTTGAGCGGCTTTGTGTGTAACAAGGATCAATCTCATTTTTGTTGTTGTCTGTTAAAAGTGAGCATCTTATCTGTTCGGCAATAATGCTGTCACACTGCTCAAATGGGACCACTGTCAGGGCAACTGTATCAACACGGTTTGAGTTGAGGCAGCTGCTCGAAAAATAGGTCGTTAGTAGTGACCTAATTATGAAATTGGGGGAGCTACATATTCCTATTGCCGGTAATTAATGTGTCCTTGAATGAATCTATGCTGGAGAAAGACCCAAGTTATGGTGAGGATGCAATTCACAACCATAACTCGGAAAAGAATTGGTTTTTTTGTCATTGGCAACTAATGTTGTCTTCTCCAGACTTGACACAAATATTGACCACACCGAATGAAGGAGATGTCTGAATTCTGAAAAAGGCAAAAGCTGGAAAAAGGCTGTAACACCACAGAAGACGAAGAATCCTTTCCACTATTTTTTAAAACATTAAAATTGTAAGATTCTATATAAATATTGAAAAATAATTATTATCGTTTCAACAGAAATATAAGGTGTATTCATTTCTTACTTATAATAATATGTAAACTTCGCTTTAATTTATAGACTTTAATGTCAATTAGTAATAATCTGCCTCTGTGTCCTAGCGGTTAGCACCCTGGACATCCTCGTCGAGGTCGTGGGATCTCATCCCGGGCAGATATTTTTCTAGCGCGAAAAAGTTTCCATTTGTGTGTATATCAACAACATTGCGAAATAATATTCCTAGCGAATTATAAAAATAAGTAATGGCACAAACAAATACATAAAATGGGAGGATTGACTGGACCCGTTAACAACCGGTCAAGGTGTTTTTAACTGACTACTAATAAACTGAAAAACAAACAGTCACGTAAAGTCTGACACCCGTTGGTTGAGGTTGAGACTACCCCTAGTTCCGTCGTGAATGTCGTGGGAATGGTTTAATTTCAAATAAAATGATTTATTTGAAAAGTAATTATATTTTATTTGTTGTTAAGCATAAAAAAAATTAAATCTAGAACATAATCGAGTGTATTAGTTCGTTGAATTTAACTGTTTTTTAAATAGGTTTTATTTTAAAAAACTCGCGTAACTAATAATGTTTAGCCGTATCAGATTGGGTTTATAATAAGTCGAATTAAAAAAATTATTTAAAATTTGCCATGTTATTATTTACTTTTAAAATCTTTAATTTTTAAATTCTTTTTAGGAATAGTGTATGATATAGGGACATATATTTTTTTAATAATGGAAATTTATTGATTTCTCTCCACAAGTTATACTGGATTTTGAATATTATTTTTCGAAATTGGTAATGTAAAGAATTTTAATGAAGAATTGAATTGATTTATGACCCTTTTATTAAATGCCAATTAATTTGATTAATTCAATCAGAGCTCGACAATACTTTGCAATTAAATATTTTCCCAAAATTTATGTAATTTCCTATTTAAATATAATAATCGTTCGGTATCACGCTATTTGAATAACAAATCGAATAATTGACATTGATCACGATTCGACGATATTAATAGATTTATTTATAAGTTCAAATATGGAACGAATTACAGTTCAATGATGGTTCGTGATGAGTCGAATTATTTGTGGTGTCGATACAATCGTGGCATTTTACAAAATCACCGAAGAATTGTATCATATTAAAGCTGTTTTGGAAAATTGTCCTAATCTATAATTTAAAATCTCAAGACGAATTCCATTATTCTAATCAAAAGTGTCTCTGACTGCAGAAAAAAGAGCTCTTACACACCTCGACGGGTAATATCGGCATAAATAATTCATTGTCCAGCGGTGACATGGCATTCCCTTGACTTGGACCTATTCATTAACACCCCTGTTCATCTGGTTAAGTACAGCCAATGTTATTATAAATTTATTATGTTTTATAAAAATGACTGTCAATGTTTATTTCATTTTAAAATTAATTATCATAATTTTTTAAGAATTAACATTTAAAAATTAATCAGATATCAAAACAAAATGATAATTTTAAAACATTGCATTGTTTTGATATTTATTTTATTATATTTTGTATTGTTAACTCATTTTTTTCGAACAAATGATTAGTAATATTAAAAAAAAACAATCAATTACACGATCAATTTTTGATCTAACGGTCGGTGTTGTTAAATGTGAGTAAAAAAGAAAATATTTTTGTAGTAAAATGTAAAGTCACGCGGAACAGAAGAAGTTATGCGGATAGCGGACTATTTGTTGTTTTAATAACCTGAAATAGTGATTAATGATGTCATAATCGGCATGTTTAATTTAGTTTGGTTTATGTGATTCAAGAAAAGACTTTTAAAGTAACTCAGTTCGTGTAGTAAGTAGTGATGCGGCACTTAGAAGCACAACACGGTAATTTCATATAAAAGCTGACTGTCTCCCTTACTATCTTTTCGTTTTAAATGTATTGTGCCTGGAAATTTCAAAATCAACACGTTCTCCAACTAGTAGCAAATTTTAAATCTAGAATATGTCAAGTGAATTAAATTTCAACACTGTGCACTGTGCAGAAACCGAACGAAGTGCCATCAATAAAATAATGGCAATTATCAGATTTTATAGAGAACCTTCTTAAAATTTGAGTTTTACCAAAATTTTATTTTAAATCCATTTATATGTATTAGTATTGGTTTAGTGTAATTCAAATGAATTCCAGCAAAACTCCATTAATTATTTTATTATGTCTTTGACGATTTACCACTAGTATCTAGGATAATATTATTCTGTGTTAAAATGATTTAAAAAATAATTTTTTTGCCAAATCGTGGAAATAATCGCAACGATTGTTTTCCTTGTTTTTTCATAAAAAATAAATTTTGTAAATTTCTTAAAGTAAAGAATAAATTCAACATAATACTTATGTTCTGTAATCATTTTGTATCAGACTAACTCAAACGAACCCATAGCCTCTCAAAAGAAAATCAGCACAACCTTTTGTTAATTAACTTTGGTAAAATGCATTCAAAAATATCATAATAGTTATTTATACAGCTAGCTCGATAAGATAAGGCAATATTAAACATTGTGTTGTATTAAAGTCATAAGCGTAGCGAGTGTTTTTCAGGTGGCTTATGTGTTCAATAATACCTTTTTACCTTGGTTTGTACAACATTAAATGCATTTTTAAATAAATTTACATATAAATATAATGATCTAATCATCACTCTTTTAATACTCGTTGCCCTAACAATCACTTTTGGAGTTAATAGTGAAATAGTTATTTTCATTTCAAGACGCTTTAAGTTTCGGTTTTCAAAAAGAAAGGCTGTTTCCGATAGGAGACGAAGTCGACGACGCGAATAGCTTCCTTCGAGAAAACTAAATTAAACATCGAGAAACGAATGCTATTTTTCCCAATTTTCATTTGTAAAATAACACAAAAACTAATTTAAATTTATTTTTATTATTACTAATTAAATATTTATATGAGAAACATAACTTTGATACTCTGGGGGCTTTATGTATTTTTAAGAAATAGAAACATAACATTTAATGAAACATTTTGATGTTTCCTTCTTGAGACTAGAATAAGAAGAAAGTTGTATTTGTGAGTGGAGTTGTATCTATTCATTTTTATAGTACATTTTCATTCCTATATACTATTTTATTTTTATATCAAAATTGAGAAAAACATTTTTCAATAGAGTTGTATCAAAATTGGGAAAATATTATATTGTGTATNGAGACTAGAATAAGAAGAAAGTTGTATTTGTGAGTGGAGTTGTATCTATTCATTTTTATAGTACATTTTCATTCCTATATACTATTTTATTTTTATATCAAAATTGAGAAAAACATTTTTCAATAGAGTTGTATCAAAATTGGGAAAATATTATATTGTGTATCCCTTACTTGTATACTGCTGCTCAAGTAGTCGTAATGTGATGAAGAGTGGGCCCATATATATTTTTTTTAATAAATATTCATATATATTTTGAAAAAATTCGATTAAACATACGGTTGAACTATGCACATCGAAACTGACAACTATATAAATTTAATGGATTTTTTTAAGTTCACACTTTATTAATAAAGAAAGAGTAATAGTACTTTAAAGAATTGTTGAGAGCATAAAAATGAATTTGATAATAGTAGTTTACGCAACTGTAG
>JXOV01012462.1:366-18512 GCA_001014945.1 Clogmia albipunctata
CAAAACTCATTTCGCTGGAAAAATTTATGAGGGCGGGCCCTGGCACTAAGACGCATGGACTGAATGCGTTCAAATTTTGGCAGGATAGTCAAAACCATTTGGGTTACATGTTAGCTCAGTCAGATGCGAGCTAAAAATAGTCAAAATCCAGAAACACCCCCTATGTCATTTTGTACATATTTCCCCTAATAATTATTTGAAATAAATTATTTCAACACAGTGATGAGAAAAAAGATGTGATTTTTCCACAAAAATGAATGTAAAGAATAAAAAAAAGACAACACTATACTAAATTAAGTTCTAAATAATTAAGGGAAGTATCTGGTAAGCGAATATTTACTTTACTTTTGGTTTTTAACGGGGTAAATTTTCGACTGTAAAAATAAATTTGCTTTAAAAAATATATATTTCAAGTATTTAAGAATAAGCGACTTCCTAGAAAAAGCAACGTAATATTTTTCATTGGAATTAAATTGTTTTTAATTGGATTAAGATTACATCTAAATGCACTTTTACTTAATTGCCCTGTAAATTAAAATGGATTTGTATATTACATATTTAAACTTGAATCCCATAACAGCAAATAATAGTTTTGGCTTTAGTGGAATTAAGTTGGATTAAATTGTGATTGCTGCCAAATAGGAGTTGATGATATGTTATTTTTGAGCGCCACATCAGTGTAATATACCCAACAATGAGCCGGTCGCGTGGATATGATTATCAAAACGATTGTAAGTGTGGCAGAGATTCATTCATAGTCAGTATGGTTAATCGAGAATGACGACGACCATGCTGACTAATCCAAATAATCAAATTCTTGCTAAGCCGCCGCGTAACCACCAACATTTACAAAAGTACATAGTCTCGAATGTCAATGCGACACTATCAATCTCGGCCGAAAACTCTTATCGCACACATGTGAAGATAACAAACCGGCTTTTACGACGATTCCTTTACAAGTATATGACAATGCTGTTATTTACTTGTTTAATAATGTGCTTGACAATGCGATTTACAAATACCCAAGTATTGAAGTGCGGAATATTTTTGTGAGACGAGAAAGATGCACATTGATAACGGGCAACAAAACAAACAGACACATATGGAGAAACCTGGCCACCAGAGAGCGAGTAGCGACTAGCGGTCGAGGAGGCATGTGGGGCCATAATCATTCGGTTTGGCTCTGTGAATACGATTGTCGGTGTGGTTTATTCAAAGAATATTGTACACACAGTTTAATTAAATAATCACCTCAATTGGCTCCACGAACCAAGCCGAGAATAATATTCTCAGTTATCAGCCTCAGTTCCCGAGAAGTTTTAGCTGTGATCGGCTGGTTTGGATTAAAAGTCCGTGGTTTATCCAGTACCAGTTTCTGTGGTCCAAAGTGCAAAACAAGAAAAAGGTACAAATTAATCGTGTTTCCAAACCGAAAATCGAATTACCTAATCAGAAAAGTGTTGTATTTGGTAACAGTGATAAGAAAATAGTGATAATTGTGATAAAAAGCCCTAATCTTTATGATTTTATGTTAATTGAGTGCTAATTGGTGACCAACTGGATAAATGGTCCTTTAAAACCAAGTTTCACAAGTTTTTGTGCTAGAAATTATAGTGAAAATGTGATTTTTAATGACTTTTTATGAAATTGTCATTGAAAAACTGACACAGGACGACCTAATGTTGGATTTATAAGAGGAATAGTGAAAATTGAAATTGATGTACATACTTATTTTAGACGGAAAGCATTATCCAATTAACTGATAATAATACTCGGAGACTCCACTGACGATTCTTATCAATCTTCTTCTCGTATTTCACTCTCTCATTTTACAATTCAATTTACCAGTGATGATTCAACTTTATTCGTTTAAGTAATAGATGTACACTTTTTAGCACAACTTGGCAGCAGTTATTTTGAATCTTTTTAATATATTTTAAGATTAATTTTCTTAATTTCATTAAAATTCATATAAACATCTAGAATTTAAAATTTTCCAAATAATTCCAGCATCATCACGTTAGTGAATTAGGTTAACCGAAATTCAGCGGTTTTATCTTAGGTAGATAAAAATTGCAAAGATAGAATAAAACAATATTTACACTATTAAACGTAATCGAAACAAGTTCAGTAGAGAATATTTGTGGATAAATATTATAGTTACACATTGAATAAATTTGTTTGGCCATTGGAGCTGGCTCATCCTCACCAAGTGATTATTGTCTACAATTTTAAACAATTACCTTTTTGCTTCCTTTTTGGCGTTCACTTTTTTGTTAATAACGACCACATAGAGAGCAAAAAAGCCGATAAAACCGCTTTGAACCGAATTTCGCGAGAATGTGAGCTTTGAGGGCGGTCAAATGTACAAATAAAAACTTTTAAAGGCCAATCGCTGTGACAAGATTTCGCGATAAGACCGTGTCAATTAGACATAGTAATTAATGCTAATTGTAACAAATTTTTCACCCAATTAAAATAAGGTTAACGTCAAATTAAGTGTTTGAAAAGTTGTTGATGGAGGAATCGAGTAGTGGGCTTATTTGGTTTTGCAAAACGATTGTGCGAACCATTTGTATTTCCCCGAGATTAACTAATACATGAAATAAGCCACGAATTGACAATTCCTATTATCTCTTTATGTATTCAACCAAATGATATTATTATATATTATATACATACAATTTACTATGGTATATAAACCATTCATCTTTGACTTTGCGCCAATATTGTAAGCGGTTTGTTTCACAAAGTTAATTGAATTAACCATATCCACCACCAACACTTTTCTTCCAATGTGTGTGACCGATCTCAGCTTCAATGTGTTGATTTGACCACGTGCTTTTAATACACATACTAATATATTTCTAACTGCAGAAATTCCCAATAGTGATTTCATTCATATCTTATCTCTCTACTGTAATAATATTTATAAATAGATCAATAAAAGCAAAATATCATTTTATTGACTATACTCAATTATGATAAATGTCAAAGATAAGGTAACAGCAAACGGTGGCTCCCTGTTTCAACCTAATATGGATTATTTTTTAATTTTTAAAGCAAACAAACAAATCCAACAAATATTTGAATCGATTATAAAATTTGATAACTTGATAAAAGAATACCATAAAACCTAATTAATTTTTTCGAATACTGATTTTTTCGATTTTGTGTTAATCATAAATAATACCAATTCAAACGCAAAAAAATATATGATCCTTTACTTCTGTACCAAAATTGACGTCAAAATTTATAATTAATTTTGAACTTTTTCTTTATTATAAAAATATAAATGGTTTAGCAGGTGGTTTAGTAGTATTATCTTATACCTTACAATTATAAAACTTAAGCTAATTGCTCTTAAGCCAGAACTCTAACAATCATATTTAATTATAAATCAATTGCATCCTTATTAAAAAAAAGTTCAAAATTACTCTCATTTATTTAATCTTAATTTCTTCTTCGACAATACAACAACCATTATCGGTCTAGGTCAAAACAATTGGTTTTACGTAATCAAAGTTTTCAAATGCCTTATCTATTCATTTGGCAAACTTTCACATTTGGCAATTGAATATAATGTCCCCGAATTATTTCTTATGATTCTATATAGAGCCTATTCATAGACAGGTTTTCGCCACCGAAACCTAACACACATAATACCAAGACGATCATCCCTTTCATAACTTTCATATGTATCCATAACCCTGTTTTATCTCTTTGATTCTGTGCACCTCCAAAGCATCTAATTTACCTATGAAATAAATTAGTTAAGACATACTCTAATCTTCTTCAAAATGCACAAAAATAGATATTGAAAATATTTGACGTGAAGACGGTTAAATGGCACTGCTTCTCTATCTTCCATGGCTAGAAATCGTTCCTTTAGAAACTTACTCGTACATAGGGCAGCAAGAAGTTTTTTTTGCCAAGGTCTATTTTGGACCAAAGACCTAATCTGGTTCCACATTCCCAAGTGTTGACTTTCCACCTGCACGAATCGGACCCAGGTCACAGCCAGTCGGCCTCTTCTTCTCGAATCCTGTGTCTTCCACTCTAGAGCCCTCTTCGCTATATCTTCGTTTTCTTTTCTGTGCCTATGACCAAACCACCGACCACTTTCTTTGCTTAAGGTATAGCCATTACATGATCGTTAAAGTTCTTCATTCCACCCTTTATGAGCTTTGGAAATATTTTAACAATCAACAAAATTTTCAGATTTTTAAAAAAAAATATCCTCTGAATTTTGATATTGAAACAAAATTATACGTAAATTATGACTTACTTTTTTAACAAGTGGACAAATAATAAAATTTTCTTATATATGACTTGTTACAATATCAAAGGTTAACTTTTTTATATAAAACTGCAAAATAGAAAAATATTTTTAAAAATGGCATGTTTAAGTTTTACAACCATTGGCATTTTGCTCTATTTCCAATTATATTAGGATTATTGTTTGATCACTATACACTGAAAAAAAGTTCACAAGTTGCATTACCCCATGTTCCTTACAGGAATTGAAATAGGAATTTTTATTTAATTACGTATAATACTAATCCATCTACTTATTAAACTTACTATTTATTATAAACACATATTATTTATAGGAACTGTAAAGTTAAGCTAAACTTAAATTTAAAATTAATAGAATTTCTGCAACTATGTTCTACTAAAGCTTCAATTTTATCCATTTCAAGTTTTAAAAGGTATAAATAATACCTTAGTTTATACAGAAATGTCATCAAAGTGGCATCACATTAATCTATTCACACTAAAACATAAATTGGCACAATTGAAACTGGGTCATAAATTTTCGTGTTTAACAAATGAAATACGTAATAAATCAGAAACTTTTAAGAGCGGCAAAGATTGGGGGAAAAGTTTTTATTAACTCCCCGAAAAATCTCGCCCTTGTGAGGGAATTCTCGAAACGCTTTTGTGGCAAATTGCTCCCCCAAAACGACAATTACATCCACAAAGTTGCAAAATTCCGGCTGGCCTGACAGTAAAGCAACATTTCTTTCTAATTTACAACACTTTTTAAACCATTTCAAAGTAAATAATTGTAAAAGGATCCAAATTACAACAAACGAAAAAATAACCATTGCTTTGCTAATTTATTTCCACAGTCGCATATCATTTCATATCTTGACCTCAATTTAGCAACCAGGTGCGCTTTCAAGATCCTAATTCAATTAGTAGAATCATTATCACACTTTAATATTATACAATTTGAATTAGGTCGACTTTGCTAACATATGACAAATGGATTATCTTAAATGTAGAATAGAGTAAACTGTTTTAAATACCCTTACTAAACCTCGGTGAATTTCCATTGAATATTCGTTATCGTAATGAAATTAATAAGACCAAGAGGTTATTATCTTATCGTGGTCAGCTGGTTGGCTTATTCTATTCCGTTCAATTAGCCATAGGTAGTAAAGTGTCACATTTACGTAAGCCTTATCATTTATCATCAACATCAAATCGACAATGGTTAGATAACAAACGCGTGCGAATTTCAGTAATCAGTTCTTCACATTAGGCAACTGTAATGGAGTGGAAAATAATTACCAAGAATCTGAATATTTCAAGCCAAATCTCGAGCGGTCTGGTTGGTGTTAGTTCAGTGGTTATTTGTGTTTTGAGATAAACAAGACAACTCGATTTAAAAAACGGGATTTACGTTATAAAAACATGTAAAGAAACCAAAATGCAACTAAGCATTAGTAATCAATATAAGTTTTTTTTAAATTATTTACTAGTTAAAATGTATAATTTTAATATTGCTATTGGATAATATTGAATTGGGAACGGGTAGTCGACTTTCCTTGAANTTAAATTATTTACTAGTTAAAATGTATAATTTTTATATTGCTATTTTATTCTTCAATTATGAATTTATACAATGTTAAAGAAACAAAGAAAATATTACTTTAAGTGCTCATAGGAGTACTCGTATTATATTATTGTAAGTGAAGTGAGGTTAAATAAATGGTGGAAATTGTATTTTTTTGTATAAAATTTATATTATAGCACTCACATTTGTTCTATGAAAGACATTTTAAACTCGTAGCACTAAAATTCAGGAAAGAATTCTATATAAAGCACTAGTGTATTTCTATCATTATTAAAATTTCCTGAAATTCATTCATGTATAAGTCAGTTTCACTGTGAACACATAGACTTTCTACACCCAAAACATCTTCTCGTAAAATCTTTTTCAATGTTAATATCTTTAAAATATTATATTATTTTAAAATGACAAATATAAAGATTATTTTTTACAAAATTTTTACTTTAAAAATAAAAACCAGTACAAATACTCATTCTTTAATTAAATAAAAAAAATGTATAATCAGTCGTCATTTTTAGAACATCATTGAAAATTTTTTAACGATGTTTTAAAAATGATGCCCTAAAACTATGACTATTCAAAGCCTCTAACTTTTCATTCCACCGTTTCGCGTAATTTAACAATTCACTGTAAATTTGACGGTTACCTATTAACACCTCATAATCTCTGTCCATCCAGTCGTCGTCGAGTGTGTAATATAACAAGTGTTCTTGATCGAGAGTGACTATATTTGCCATAGTCATTTGAAAAACAGTGATAGTTATATAAGAAATGCATCGATTACCTACCTTATGAATATTAAGAGCGTTTGAAGGAGGACTTTAAATTCATCTACATGAGTGCCTAAATCTTACACACATTAAAATAAGGGAAACGGCTGTGAATATGGTGAAAGTGGTCCAGTTGGTGACACTGGTGTCGATATTTTTAATAGGATATGATGGTGTTCATTCGATAAATACTGCTAATATCAATGGGGATGCGGCTGTTAATGGATCTGCAGTACAGCTGAAAGAGAAGCCAAATGGTAAGGGTTGAATTTGTAGTATTCATAAATCACAGTAGGATTAATTTTGGCAAATTTTAGAACGGTGCATTGAGCCCAGTGAGCGCAGCACGTGCCGGAAAAGCCTTTTTAAGTGGCGATTTGACCCACTTACAAAGGAATGTGTTATGTATATTTGGGGACACTGCGATGGTCAACAAAACCGTTTCAATTCGGAAGTGGAATGCCTCTATTATTGTGCCGATGAAAACCGTGAGTGAAAAGATTATGTGTATTGTTTTCCAATAAAAGGTTTCATGCAGGTATTTAAAAAATTAATTATTTTAAAAAGGAACCTATGTTATTCGTAATATTTAAAACTAATTCAATTACTTATTCAAATTAAATTGTTAAATTTAAACTTATAGATTTTCATATTTTGCAGTAAAAATTCTCAAATATTTATCAGTTTGGAGTCAATGTGACCAAATTTGCCATTGAAGCGTAGTGATTTAAAACCTTTGGACTTATTTGTTATGAATCAAATGAATGATAAGCATTATGATATTTCTCAACAATCGATTTAAGCAAGACCCTTAAATACAGATTTCGTAAAATTATCGAGAACACATAGCCACAAATATGCTAATTGATTTTTGTGCATAACATAGTATGTAATCGTCCAAGTGTAGTTGTGGCAGTTATTTTAATTGATACTTGTTATAATTTTAATAAACTGCATATATTCCATTTTACAATTATATAAACATTTAATAATATCCTACTGTTTTTTTTTTTTCTTCAAATAAACAAATCAATTCCATTTATATTAAATTTTACTAAATTAGAATTTAAATTTAAGGCAATTAGATAATTATTCTAATTGTTCTCGCAGTAAATAAATAAACCTATAGTTTGATCTCCGTTTTTGCTCTTAAATACATCTATTATTTATTATAGAATTCCAGAAAATATCTAATATAAAATTAATTACATTAATTATACATACTATGTTATTTGAATTCTAATAACCAACCCAGAACGAAATTGCAACTGTTCTGAAAGTCATATTTAATTAAATATTTTCATTGAATTATATATATTAATTAAAGTGATTGCTTGAAAACCAACATCATAAACTCATAAAGTATTTATTTTGACTTATATCTAAAATTGAAATGCTTTGTTTCAAATATTACTGTTAAATCATGTTTGAAAATTGTTATTAGGGTAAAACTCCTTTTCATTACATTATTCAGACTAAACTATCTATTTATATTAAGGCTGCACCACCGAGACGGGCAATTCGCATGAAATTGACTCTAGGCGGTTTACGCTTATTAAGCGTATTTTATTAATGGGTACCCAGGTCAATTTCATACAATCCACCCGGACCCCATTCAAACACAATATATGGGCCGGGTCTTGGTGGCGCAGTCTTATTGACTCACAAAGAAATCTCCACTTTGAGAACGTCATTTCTATTGTTCACTAAACATTATAAGCTAATTTTTACTTATTACTTTAATAGTTCTATAAGTGACTTTGACTTGTTCAATTGTATTTCATACGATAATTATTGAATAAATACAAAAACATATAATCTGGGCTTAAATAATATTTTCGTTCATAATGATTTATTATCATTTTAACAATAAATGAAAATCTTAAATACTTAGTAGAAACTTTAAATAACGACTAGTTCACATATTGGAACTGTTTTTCACACTTTGATTGGTTTGTAAAAAATAGGTAAAAATGTTCACACTTCTCTTTTTACGTTTCACTACTAGTAAGTTCTATTTTTAACAGAAAGTATTCAATTTATAACTGATTTAGGTGCTCAATATTTCTATTTTTATTTGTATTGAAAATGAATAGCTATGCTTCCTTTATTCATTTGTAGAAACTTTTTAGAATACTCAATACACTACCTACTTACTAAAGAATTCTAGTTGGAGATGAACACGTTNTTTCAATTTATAACTGATTTAAGAATTCAAAAGTTTTATTTCTATTTGTATTGAAAATGAATAGCTATGCTTCCTTTATTCATTTGTAGAAACATTTTAGAATACTCAATACACTACCTACTTACTAAAGAATTCTAGTTGGAGATGAACACGTTGAGTGAGTAAAATCAAATGATGAAAATCGTTCTCGTTCTCCACAGACACTCTACCACCTTTCATGCAGAGTACTCAACGAGTGGANCTTTATTCATTTGTAGAAACTTTTTAGAATACTCAATACACTACCTACTTACTAAAGAATTCTAGTTGGAGATGAACACGTTGAGTGAGTAAAATCAAATGATGAAAATCGTTCTCGTTCTCCACAGACACTCTACCACCTTTCATGCAGAGTACTCAACGAGTGGAAAATGCCACAAACACGACCACCACATCAAGGCCTAGACCCACGTTCTGGCCGCCGAGCTCCACCGCTCGGCCGGTGCCCATCGAGTTACGAGGACCGGAACTCACTTTCGAGGAGACGGGCCACGAAAAAACGTTCCTCTTTGCTAAAAATAACACGTTCATTCAGATGGACGGCGACATCATACAAACATTCCAACTGCGGCTCTGCAGGGAGATATCATTCCAATTCCGGACACGGCTCCCCCACGGCCTGCTCGTTTATCACAATGTGAAGAATCCAGACAGCATAAATCTTGATCCTTATGCGCTGTATGTGATTGTGGAAAAAGGTCAGCTGAAAGTGGTGCATGTGTTTGGAAAGCACTCAACAAGTGTGACTGTGGGCGAGGGACTGAACAGGGACATGTGGCACAGTGTGATGGTGCGGATTGATGTTCACGGGGCGAGGTTAATCGCCCGAGTGGACGATAATCAGGAGGAAGTCTATTTGAAGGGATTAAACCATGATACGAATTACGGTGTTTCAACCAATTTGCCCTCGGTGGTCCTGGTCGGCGGTAAATATTTCATTATTAAGTAGATAAGAGTAACATGACTATTATTCCTTGGAGTGGAAGGAAGCCGAATCACATGGAATGGTGATTAATTATTTAAATTTTGCAGGCTTGAGCTCGGAGGAAAAGTTGCACGGCGTAAAGTATATAATCGAATCATTTGTGGGATGTATCCGGAATGTGGTGCTGAGTTCTGGAAAAGCGGCTTCGGATCTTCTGCCCATTACACCGCTAATTGCAACCAAACATGAAAACGTGAAAGAGGGATGTCTCAACCGGTGCCACACAAAGGAGAATCTCTGCTTTGTGGGCTCCAAGTGCATTAACCATTATTACGATATATCCTGTGACTGTTTTGGGACCAGATACGAGGGTGAACAATGCGATATATACAGTAAGTACTCCCGATTCTCATTATCTCCATACCCATATCCTACCTACGAAAGCTCGAGTGTTTGGCGGAGAGAAGACTCTTGAGAGACAGCAATTTCCACATCGCTAATGTTCCTGATTCAGTCAAGTATCCTCTTCCCAGCCCCAGAGATATCACACCAATTATCAGACGATTCAAATGCGAAATACTTCTTCCGGTGCGATTATTACTCACTTTAGAGAACACGGAAAATCCCATCATACTCGCTCTCTATCTCTATGCAATTGAGAAAAAAATGCAATGTCTGGGAGGATATATAAATTAGACAGTTTTCACACATTAAGATAATGAAATGTTCAGAATTAGTTCGCACTCGACACCTGCATTTAAGGGTGTTTCTGTTTTGCACCAAATCCACTTTGGTATTAACCCATTCTTGCCTTCTCATAAGTATAACCTTAATTCATCTCTCCCTTCAGCTGCAACCGTGCTGACTTTAAGGGGCTCCAGCTACGTCTCGTACCGCATTTACGACTGGAAGGACAGGGTGCACTCATCTGTGACGCGAATCAGCGTCATGTTCAAGACTCGATATGACGACTCGGCGCTCTTTTACGCGAGCGGCGAGTCCCTCAAATCACAATATATTGCCGCCTCCATTAAGAACCACACCATTTACATTGAAATGGATTTCGGGGACGGCGTCATCTCAACCAGTTTGGGACAGGACCTGACCAGTCATTATTGGCATAATTTGACAATTATGCACGTCAAGGACGAGGTTCGACTCATCCTCGACGACCAAATGAAAATCATTGACATTCCCGGCACCGTTTATAACCTCCTCTTCGATCCGGAAATTTATTTTGGCGGTGGGCCAGACCTGAACAAGAAGAGAGGTCTCGCCTCGAATAATAACTTTGCCGGCTCCCTCAAATATGTCTTCTACAATGATGTATCGATTCTGTACGAGCTGAAAAAGGGAAACCCAAAGGTGCACTATATCGGGGTGTTGGAGGCGGAATTCGTGGAAGCGGACGTCGAAGTCATCCCCATCACATACCCATTCGCCACGTCCCATATCTGGTGGCCAATCACTCAGATCGATGAGCTCAATATCAAATTCGACTTTCGCAGCAGCCGAACCTCGGCCGTCCTGGCGTACAGCGAAGTCACCACTGCAGATGGAAATGGATACTGGGAGGTAGGTAACATCAAAATGCAATTTAATGGTTTCATGCTACCAAATTCCACCTTACATTCTTGATATTCTCTGATAGATGATTAATGATGGAATCCTTTGAAAAAGTTTGAAAATTTTATACTATTTCTTGAAGAGTATATATTCTCAATCCATGTCTAAAAATTCAAATATCCTTGTTTAAATTATAAAAGAAAAGTATAGAAATAAAAATGATTTTTTTCAAATTTACCTCTAAAATTGATTTTATATTTCTATTAACATATCTTTACAATTAAATAGTCAATATCCCTTGGAAAAGCCGTGCATAGGTAAACACGGTTGGAATATACATTTTTCAATACATGTCAATTCAAATGGTATTTTCCTCCATTAAATGACCAAATTCTAAATTTTTTTAGAACTTAATTTAGGGCTGTATTTTATTTTTTAATTTATATTTTGGGAATAAATACCAACTAAATATGCAAGTTGTATAAAATTTTGTAAAAATCTGGATGAAAAATCATATACGTGAAATTAAACACATATCTTTTTCAAATCTCATTTTAATTGTATTCAATTTGATTCGTATTTAATTATGGTCCATTTTTCCATAATTAATAAATATTAAAGTGTATAATTCTTAAAAGATTCTTTCTTTCGATTAAACATTAAAAATTATTTATGTCCTTTTTACTAAACAAAAAAGAAAATGAAATGGAATGTAATAATTTCAGTAGAGTTAACAGTAGTATATTTCCGAACAGCACACATCACCAATTTCATGATATTTATCTTTAGATCCGGTTAAGCGCTGAGAAATTGAGTTTCGACTTGGTGGCTGACTCAGCGAGCAATGTGTCCTATTCGACGGCTATAAAAATCGACAGTGCCACGTCCTGGCATGCGGTGGATCTCTCCTATTCGCACGGCGAAATTCGATTCACCGTCGACTATCGGCACAAGTTGACACAAACATATGGCCTGACCTTCAACATTGGCGACAAGGTAATTATCGGAAGCAGCCTAAAAGCAGCGACATCCGGTTTAGTGGGATGCATGAGGGACCTGGAGATAAACGGGATCAGCATTGAGCCGCGCTTTGTCGTGAAAACGGAGCGCGTAGTGGGCGAGGTGGCACTGGACAATTGCAAGTACATCGACCCCTGCAAACGGCCCAACACATGTGAGCATGGGGGCAAGTGTTTTGTGAAGGACGACAGAATCACTTGCGATTGTCGGGCCACAGGCTACATCGGCAAAAATTGCCACTTTACCAAGTACAGAAAGACTTGCGAGGAATTGGCGTTATTGGGTTACACCAAATCCGACGTCTATTTGATCGACATCGATGGCAATGGAATCTTTCCCCCGGCGCACGTCAAGTGCGATTTCCAGAGTCTAGAGAATGCGACAAAGACCATTGTCGAACACAATTTACCCAGTCAAGTCGACGTCAGGTCGTATAAAGCGTCTGATTTCAGCTTCGAGATCACATACCGAGAATTCGCCCCAGAAATGCTCCAAGAATTAATTTCCCATTCCCTTTATTGTACCCAATTTATCAAATACGACTGCTACAAAGCTCCTCTCGAGCTGCACTCCGCCACTTGGTTCACCTCGTCCATGCGCAACAGTACGGTCGACTATATTGGAGACGTGAAACGAGGCAACTGCCCTTGCTCAATTAATAAGTCATGCGAAGATCCCAATCAAAGCTGCAACTGTGATTCGTCGGCAGAGAGCAAATGGTTTAGTGACGAGGGCTATTACTCGGATGTGGCCAGCTTAGGAATTACCAGAATGTACTTCTTGCAGCAGCGTGACCTGGACGAAGAGGCACAGGGCAGATTGACTTTAGGGCCTTTGGAATGTGTCGAAACTAGTAAGCAATTTTACAACTATTTATTAATTATTCATAAGTTTTAATCATTCCCAATTTCAAATGAAATAGAAATGTCACATAGAACATGATATCAATATTATGAATTATAGTTATTTGTGGTGTAAATTCAGCAAGGAAATTAGTGTGAAATAGAAGCTGCAAGGCTTTTTTCATGTTTTCCGAGTTAAAAACTGATTTTATACCCGATCAAGATATAATTTTTTGCAATTCTCGTCAAAATATACGAAACACTTATTTAAATAATATTGTTTTGTCTGGTTTGTCCCATTCTTTATTTAAAATAGCAAAATTTTCAAATCAATGTCACAATGGTAACTTTAAATTTTCAAAATATGCGTACATATGTATTTATATTAGCTGATTTAAAAAGTAGTAAAATTTTAGTGAATATGAAATATGTACTTAATTTATTAACGAAAAAGAATTTATATTAGTATTTTGCGTTTATAATTGATATATTATTGTAGTTTACAGTCTCAAATCATTAATATATATTATATATATTTAATGTTTTTTTTTCTCTTAATTCCTATTAGATACCCAAAAATATGTGGTGACTTTTACTACATCCCAATCATACATCGAAGTGCCTGGATGGCGAAAAGGAGATATAGCTTTCTCGTTTAGAACAACCGGAGAGAAGGCAATTTTACTGTTTCAGCCCCCCATCCGCCAAAATTATCCTTCTTTTATGGTCGCTCTTACCGGAGACTATCAGCTTACCTTTAATTTCACGTTAAACACCGGAACAACTCGGGAACTAGTGATTAATTCTAATAGAAAATTAAACGGCGGGGAGTGGCATAAGATTTGGATCGACTACAACGAGTATCATGTTCGTTTTATGATTAACACTGACTACCAGATGGTGGACCTGTTACCTGAAGAGGAGTTTGGCCCATTCGAAGGAAGTATGTTCATTGGAGGTGCCACAGCGTAAGAACAGTATATATAATCCCTTGCATCACAAATTCAAAATGGATGTTTTTGCAGAGATTTACTCAAGAAGTTGGCAGTGAAACAGGGCCTAATCGGATGCTTCAGAGGTTTAGTTGTAAATGGAGAAATTCTGGACATATACAGTTACATGGCCGTCCATTTGTCTGAGATTATTAAAGACTGCAAACCGTCCTGTGTTCCTTCACCTTGTAAAAACGGTGCTCATTGTCGAGAGCTGTGGAGTACATTCCAATGTGAATGCGCTAATCCATGGGCTCATGTTGGCCAGTTTTGTGAAACGAGTAAGTCAATTTTACAAACGATTTAATAAGCTTATTGTTAGGAAAATCCATTAACAGTCATAAGATGAGGCATTATTAAACAAATGGATTCTTTAAAATCACGAATTTAGCGAGAGTTTTATGAAATGCCCATGTTTTTAATGATATTTATACTCATATACAGTATTTCAAAGGAGATTTATGCATTTTTAAATAACATAATAATCTAAAAATATTTTCTTTTTAAACTCAATTTTATGTAAATAAAATTCATAAACTGTTCTATTTCAGATATCAACGAACAAGCATTGACATTCATTAACAGAGAATCGTATTTGAAGAGAAACTATTTATCTAAAGGAGGAGACGAGCGGGAAAAGACGTTATTGAAAAGCATTATGACTTCAAATATGCTAATCAATTTGCGGACCTACGATAGTCATTCTCTAGTTTTATATGCCAACGACCACAACAATAATTTCGTCCACTTGTATATAACCAATTCCAACGAAGTGGTCTATTTATTCAACCACGGCGACGTAATCCACAATTTAACAATCAATTATGAGAAACTGAGTAGCGGGACCAGCATTCAGATTGCCGTCATTAGAAGCGATTACTCTACCACCATGTACGTGAATGAGAAGAACGTCACTATTGAAAAGGGATTCCTGCTCTTGGAAGAGTACTCAAATAAGCCGTGGAGCAATCCCGAAATGGGTGAGGATAATAATTAATTTTTCAAACCATAATCATTCTCAATTCCCAACTATTGACACCTGTTCTCTCTGCTTACAGAGGTTTTATCACCGCATCGTCCACCAGCTCCTCCCACAGAATACTTCCAATTTAATGTTGGAGGATATGATCCCATGAATTTGCTAAGGACTAATAGTCAACACCATGAACTAGAAGGATATATCGGCTGTATTAGGGGCTTGAAAATTGGCGATACTCTTATTGATTTGGAGGAAATGGTCAACAAAAATATTGCACATGGTTAGTATTGTCCATTTAATAAATATAGTAATTACCTATTAAAGGATAAATTTGATTTTTTGTATAAAATGTGATTCCCTAATTTTGAATTAATAATACTACCCTAGATAGATTACTCCCAGAAGTAAGAATCCGAAAAATAAACAAATTTAATCAATTATTTATACAACAGTTTTAGAATTGAATATGAATAATTTACATAAATTTAACCAAATGTCATATTTTGATATCACATTAAGGAAATAAGCATTTCAAAGTAAATATTTTTCTTCTAACCTAATTTTTATATTTATAGGGTAAATTTTTAAAATTATTGTAGGAGGCGCCTGGTTGAAAAATTGATGATCTGCCTAAAGACATTTGAGAAGCAGTAATACTACAAATATATATATATTGTATTTGTATTTTTACGCCTATTTTTCCGCTTTTTAGAAAGAAAATCAAATTTAGCTTTGTTTCCCGAATTCACACTTTGAATAGTTAAATATCAAACAGTTTTTAAGATATTTCTGAGTAGATAATTGTTTTTAATTTTTTCAAAAATAAATTATTTAAATATTAATTTTTATTGTTGAATAAATATTATAACTATTAGAAAAGGTTAACTATTCCGAAACCATTCTATTTTAAACGTACTTTAAAATAATTATAAAATAAAGTTTAAACCATCCTTTTCGTTGCCTAAACGTATAACCTTCTTTAAAATAATCTTTTTACTAATTATAATAATTCGCATTACAATTGGTGAAATTTTTTAAAAATTGGAATTTTAAAGATAATTTTTAATCAATTATTTTACCTTTCTAATTTTTGAATGAATAGTATATATCATAAAACTCAATATCTTTTTACGTATATATCGAAATTAAATTAAAATAATAATCTTCTTGTGTTTCTTTTAGTTACAAGTGGAGTCTTGCAATCTTGCCAGATGAAATGCGACTTGGAGCCCTGCAAAAATGGTGGTGTTTGCTTGGAGAATTTCGCCAAACAAGAAAGCACTTGTAACTGCGAGCACACTAGTTTCACTGGAGAGTTTTGCAATGAAGAGAAAGGAGCTGATTTCAGTGGAGAATCAATACTTCAAAGAAAGTTTACATTAAGCGGAAAAGTGGAACAAGTCAAAGTGAAGTTGGCATTTTCCAGTGACGATTTACGAAGAACAAGTCGGGTAATGCTACTTCTACAAACCGAAAATGATAGAAGTTATTACCTGATGGTGGCAATTAATGCCGATGGATTTTTACAATTTGAAGAGGACCGAGAGGGGACAGCTTTTGGAGCCAAAATTGAAAGGAACTTTATCAACAATGCCAGACACTCTGTGTTTTATGTCAGAGATCACGACAACGCTACTCTGATGATTGATAGAGAATTTGTGGAACTGTTGCCGATTCACGTTCTGGGCTTAACACAAGTGTCTGATAATGGAGTCAATGAAGTTCAGATTGGCGGCATTAATACCACTGATCCTCGATTTGCTGTCTTTAAAAGTTACAGTGGATGTCTTTCAAGTATGATTGTATGGTTTTTAAATGTATATTTTTTAACATTGCTTTCCTTGCAGATATTTTCATTCAAGTTAATAATTACACGATGAAACCTTTGGAAGAATACATGCTCTTTACCAAAACTGGAGCGGAAAATATAACCGTTGTTAATTCACAAGGAGTCCGAAGTGCTCAATGCAATGCTCAATTTGATTTAGTTCAAAAACTTATTTCGGAACCGACTCTAAACTTTAGTGTAGCCCAAGATAAAGTATGGGTAGAGGATCCTCCTGTGAGGATTCCATTTTCAATGCAAATCGATATGAAAAAGACAGAGGAGAAGACACAGGTCGTGTTCATTACGTTAACGGTGTTGTTTGTCGTGATTTTAATTTGCTGTGCAATTGAGGTGTATCGCACAAACAAAGCCCATAAAAGGCGAGTGGAAAGGGAAACTGATGAGGGTATAATTCGAGCTAAAGAACAGGCTACAAAACTCCACGAATCACCTGGACTGGGATCGAAGAACTACAATTATAAACCAGTTCCTCCCGAGGAAACTCCAGATAAGAAAACAAACGGAATGTCACAGAATAAAAATATACCGATTAGAGAAATCTTGAAAAATGGAACTATACCAGAGGAACCAGACAACACTAGTGACGAGGAAGCGGAAGATATTGAGCCGTCAACTAAACCGTTTGCGAGACTAAGATGTACTACACCAGGTAAAGGCATTCATTTTCATATATAGCATAGCATAGGATTCCAATAAAGAAAAACTGGTAGGTATTTTGAATAAAATTCAACAGGTGTTTTTTTATAAAGAGGATGCAATTTTAAAAAACAATACCAACCAAATAGTCAACATGGTCACACTTAAAGGACATTATTTTATTCTTGAATTTTTCCACTATTAGTTCGCATATCTGAGGCTCATTTGTCTCTGTTAATTTTTAGTAATTTAGCACCAGAGTAAGTTTTCGGTGCAAACCCATCCCACTCTCCGAAGCGCAGATTTATTGCCTCTTTTTGCACTCTCTCTTGCGCCGGAGGAGTTTATGTAAATCTTACGCTCTCTCCATCGAGCGGAGATGATGATGAAGCGGGACGGTTTGCGCCCAAACTTGAATGCGTTGTATAATATTAATAAACACTATTTTCTTTTCATTTTATATAATAAACCATTAAT